>VXBN01008147.1:188981-201871 GCA_013397395.1 Sinosuthora webbiana | reverse complement strand
TTTTTTCAACATTTTATCAATGCTGTTCTCTCCAGATAGATTCTATATAAAGGAGAAACCAAAAAAACCAACCAAACAACCAACCAAAACCAAACAACAAAAAAACAAACCAAAAAAAAATAACCTAGCAAAAATTCCTTGTAATAATTTCTTATAACTTACAGCTAAGACACTTGACTAGAAGTTCCTTTTTTTCATTTTTGAGTGGTAAAAAGGAAAAAACCCAACACTCTAACTTTCCAATAGTGGCCTAAACTGTTATTTCTCCTCATTATCAAGCCATTTATGTTCACAGAATTTGAGTTTCTGGCAAGCCCACACTGCTAGCGACATATCTTTCTCATAAAGAATGTTTGCTTCTGCATTTGTCAACACCAGTGTAATAGGAATATTCTTCTTGCCTACCAGATGAACTCTTCTGTGATCAGCTAGTCAATGCATGTATTTTAATTTATCGTGGATATTTTTGTGTATCCAAGGAAATGTTTAGACTGAAAGTTGGGAAGAAACAGATTTAAAAGGCTGTAAATCTGTGTCAAAGAGTCTAAATACAGAGATGACAAGCGTGCCAAAATCTGATTCAGAAGTCTGACTGAGTCAAATCTTACAAGATTATATGATGGATCTTTCTCCTACCATTAGTCAAAAGCTATAACCAAGCCATAACTTCCTACAAAGTCTATACATATTTAGACTGGATTATCTAAGCAATTGGAACACTTAGCATTTGCATGAAAAAGTCTTGTGAAGCAATTAAAAAAAAAAATTAAAAATCAGTGATTGGCATCAAACTGACATTCAGCATCTTTATTTTAGGAAAATAATCTCTTTATACTATTTGGGTGATAGGTTTGCCGTTCCCTTTCTACATGTACCTTTTTACATCTGTGACAGTCCCAAACATGGTGTGTACACAGTGCTGATGGAATCATGGTCACCTTGTCAGGAAGAATCGGTCATGTGGATGCTGGAAGTCACTATGCCAGCAGACACTGTGACACGGAGGCAATCTCTGTAGCACTTACTCTTTTGTTCACAGCAGATTTCCATTGACCCATGCTTTGGCAAAGAGCCCCTTCCTCTCACCAAGTGGCTCTTGAATTTTTTTTTTTTTGCCTTTTCCAGCCCTTGAGTTTCACAGCTCAAAAACCTGACAGAAAACACCACCGGGGACCAAGTGTCTGTGCCAACCTTTCTTTTTCTAATTGCTGAGAAGACTGGTGGCACAGCAGCACGCTCTAACTCTTCTCAATGCTCTCTATATGACTAATGCATGGCTCATTGCTGCTTTCTCCCTGGGCAATTGCCTCTGGAGTGGCTTATACATCAGCAAACTCTGAAGTACAAGGCATTATCACTTGTTGCCACAGCAGTCATTGCCACAACAGAAAATGAGGTACATAAAAATGTCAGTCACAAAGTATCAATCCACAAATAAACCTTATTTTGGAGCAGCAAAAGGACCTAAGGTGAGATAATGTCATGGCGTTTGAAATGGCTGTGGTTCAGCTCTTAATCCTAACTGCAGACTTGGATCAAGGTGGCTGTGAGCTCACAGTCAGTTTGGGGACAGGCCTTCCTTGTGGTTTCCAAGAAAATCAATGAAAAATATTTTTAAATTGCATGTTCTTCAGAAGCATATATAATTTTTTAATTTTTTTTTTCAAAAGTTAATTTTTTCATTTGTTTTTTGTCTAAGTTTAATGGGGACTTGAAGCTAGATTAGGATGCTGCCTTGCAAATACAGAATCAGGGGGTGGCACAGTTCTTTTTGGACTCAGGACAACTACAGTGAAACATGCATTACCTGCCTGGAGCAGAGGCACCACAGTGCAGTACAGTGAGCTCCTCAGCCCTGGGCCCCAACAGCTCCCATGCAGCCATGAGCATGGACAAGCACACACCCAGGCTGAGCTCACTAAGAATCTGCTAAGCAGCTGAGCTGTATTTTAAAAGCCCTTGGCACATACAGGGTCTGAGATCTTTGGGAAAGGATTTAAACAATGCAGTTGGTTGTGATAGCACGGAAAGATCCAAGAACCAGAAAAAACCTTTCTGTTTTCGCTCTGAGCTTAAAAGAAAAAAATCCTGCAGTTATATTATTGGAAACAAAATCTTACTGTAGCCACATCATTTAAAAGGAGTATCTGGCACTTTTAGACAGAATTTAGGGCTCTTAAACATCATCAGAAAACAGTTTCCCTAGTCAGGAAGCCCAGCTTGCACCTTGTTCCGCTGATTTGTTGAAACAGTGCTGACAACAAAGTGTTGCATGCAAGGAGATCTAGTCTGAAGCTGGGGGGTAGAGAGCAATGAAGGATTTCTTTAATTTTAAGTCTCATGCTTAATCTTTCTAAATGTAGTGCTATCACAAGGCTTACAGGGTTTTGTCCTTGTTTAGTTTTCCTTAGCCAAAAATAATTATCAATCCCTAGTGTGAGGGCAATGATATCATTTGTGCTAAAACTAGAGAGTGGAAACAGAGTGCTGTTTTATGAAAAGTTTGATGATTTTGTGGTTTTGTTTGTTCTTTTCTTGAAAAAGAATAATTAAGTGACAAAGCCTACCTTTTGGAGAAAGAGTCTGCAATAGGAACCAATTCCCTTCCCGTGTAGTAGTAGTCCAGTGGGAAAAACCAGGATTAGACACTTCTAAATCTGTCCTTCTGCACTAAAGAGGGTTGTACTTGTCTGTCTGTCTGTCTGTCTGTCCATGCAGTGTGTGGTGCAGAAGGACCCCAGAAGGGATGCTGGATCAGCCTGGTCTTGCCAAGCAATTGCACTGTGAGCAGAGGGACATCTTCCAGCTAATACTTCGTTGAAGACAACAGTTTTCCACAGAAAGCTTTGTTTTCAACAAATCAGCACTTTCCAACAGAGAAGTCTTCTGCCAAAGAAATTCCCCAAGAGTTTAGTTGTGGTTGTGATGGCTCCTCAGTAGGGGGAGTTCTGGTATGCTTAGTTAGAGGTTCATGTCCAAGAATTCGGAGAACAGGATAAAGTGCTTCCATGACTGTGGTTGGTTATGAGGAAGGGGTAAAAACCTCTTGGACTTCAGCTCTTCCTTAGGCTTCATCATCTCGTGCTCTTCTTTCTCTTTGCATGTTCCTGAGTTAAACAAATAGTGTGTAGTATTTAGTCCATTATAATTTCCCCTTGGGACAAATTACTCCAGTGCAGACATTTTCCTGTTATTTAGCCCAGGCAGTAAAATATTCTTGTGACTATATTGCCTTCCCTTCAATTTATCTATTTGTTCTGCAAACATGGAAACAAATTTTGTGTTATTTCTGCCTCAGAAGTTTATTCTGTTTCTAGCTCTGCCCAAGAAGCACATCATAAAATTACTGCCTACTCACTCCACTTAAAGAGTAAGAAATTAATATGAGTTAAATGGGAAGAGAGGTAAAGAAGACTCTAGTTATTGCAAGGAACTAAGAAGGCTTAGTCTTCAGGTAACAAGATTAGGAAGCAGGTAGATGTCTGGAGACTCTTCTTGATGTAACTCTGTATTTTCTTGCCTTTTCTGCTTTCTGAAAGTCATGAACAGCAACACAAAAATAATTAAGAACAATTTCTTGCAGAGGTTTTTCTCTAGAACTATGTTTGCCCCCTTGTGAAAACAGGCCACTAGGAAAAAAACTCAGTTGCCAATGCAGTAAATGGCTTTCACTGTCCATCCACATGATTGCCAGACCCTTCTCTTCCCTTTCAGCCAGAGCTGTCCTCCTGTTTATTTACCAGGCCTCATGTATAGAAAGAAAAATGGCTTTTCTTCACACAGTGTTTATTGCATCTCACTCCTCTCCACCCATCCCCCTCTGCACTTTCTCCCCTCCCTCCTTGTTAGACATGATTACACGTTGTTTGGCCTCATTCCATTTAGGTTACTTTGCTGTATCATCCTGTATTTGTGTGTAGCATAACAGCTCCAAAGATCTCCTAGTTTGAACCAAATGATAGAGTAGGCAGAGTTCATTAAAACAAATAACAGCATAGCATGAAACATGGCCTTGAAGCAATCAAAACTGAGATTTGAAAAGTGACTCTGAGTGTAAAGAAGTGTGTTACATGCTGGCTGACACAGGGAGCAATGGGACCTTGAAAACAGCCAGCTTTATAAGCACTAGCCAAACCTCTCAGCTCTCAAGACAAAGATATGGGTAGTTACAACAGGGGGAGAGAAAACAGTTGTAAAGGGGATATGTGTGACCAAATTATACAACAGTGTGCCTGGATTTCTCCTTTGATCCCTAAAGCTGGGATTCTTCATGCTGTTGCTGTTGTTTTTTATTGTGGCCAGTGGCAGAGGAAAGCCATGATTTAACCTAGCACTGAACTGTTTCTTATAAAGCAAACTTTCTACACAAATAAATCTAGCTGATTCCGACTCCTTCTACTTGCTTCCCTGTGTGTCTTGCTGTCCCATTTCTTTAGACTGTTTTCAGTGTTTGTAATATTCCATTTTAAAATATTTTAGTGGTTTTTCCCCCTGCCCAACAGACTTACTTCTTCAATTCAGCTTTAGTTCTTCACGGTGCTCAGATTATTACTACTAAGATTTTGCTCTTAAAATAAAGACTGAGTGATTTAGAAGAATGTAAGATTTTCTACATGTTAGCCTCTAGACTGGGTGCAGCAGGAGGGGCTACAAAAGTGTTCTATTCTTACATTCTGCCATGAGTTACTGTGTGAAACAGGATTCAAGGCAAGATGGTCCAGTTCTACAGCTCATTACGTTCATCGCTGAATTTGTTGCAGCAACTTCTCCCTTGCAGCATCTGTGAACCTACAAATATGGTGTATTCTCCAAGGATAAAGTATTCCTGTGTCACCATGGTGGAACACACAATCTGAAGATGTGAAAACACATTTCTAGCTCTCTAAAGAGGTATCCTGTTGATAGATATGACATTTCTAGAATTCTTGAATTTGCAAATTGGAACCTGAAACTAACATGATGCCCAAATATTACAGAAGCAGGTCTTGTGTAGGCAAATATGTGTCCATTTCCTAATTGTTTAGTTGTTTTAATGTCTCTTTAGTATACCCTTCATTTTTGTCTTGGTCTGTGTCTACTGTTAAACTTTATGAAGTGCATGAGAACAGTTGTGCACACTGCTGTAGCCTATTTTCAAGGGATAACAATGGGATAACAAAAGAAGGACAGTATTTTCAACTATTTGCTGGAATTTGCTGTCTGGAATCAAAGGGGTTGAGATATTTAAAGGAAGAGCCCATGTTAGAAACTATGAGAAGAACTGGGCTTTATCTTCTAAATCGCTGCAGGAGGGCTCATTTGTATCAAAACAATAACCTAAAAATGACCCTGCTGAAGAAGACTAACAGGAGGGAATGGATGTTGATGCAGTGCTGGAGGAAACAGAGGTGGTTAGACAGACTAGGCTGCTTCCCTGTTCAAACTTCTGCCAAGACAGACCTGGACATGCTGGCTCAGGCTTGCTGTCTTTTACAGACAAATGACCAACAGGCCCTGCTTTGTCCCAGCAAAGCCACCTTGCCTAACTGTGACTCCTGCCTGCTTGCCTCAGCTTCTCAGAAAGAGGACAGGCCATAGAGTGGATTTAAAATATTCCGTTTCCTCCTCTTTGTTGGACTTCTACCACAGGAGCTCCCTGTCAGTCCTGTGGCCAGACAACAGCTTTGACTGGCACAGCAAATGTGTAGGAATTAGTTTCTTAGGGCAGGCTGCAACTTCTAAAGCCAGCTTCAACAGCAGTAAATGCACTGCCACAGCCAAAAACTCCCTAGCAAGGAAAGAGCATGGTGTTCCAGGCCCACAAAGTAAAAATTCCACAGGATTTATCCAGAGGTTATATGGACCAACAGATTCAGGAGGTCTTTATGTGGCAATGACAAGACCCTGCGAGCTCAACTTAGCTACACCAGTTGTAAAAGAAGCATAATCTGGTCAGAAGTGCACTGCCTTCTGTGCACATAAGGTTACTCTATAAATATATGGGCAAATAAGGTCTTCTCACCATTGAGATGTGGGATGTAGTTTATTGAGAATGCAAGAGGCAAGGGGATTTTTCCATATACAGGGGATTTTCCATAAGGCATTTCATGAGAAAAAAAAATCTTGTGAATCCCGAAATCCAGCAGAGCACAAAGGATTCTGCCCTGTACAATCACATCTTTCCAGTGTGTATAAATCTGTTTCTGGAAAATACTAATGGTTTACAGATTTGTTTGGTCTTTAGGAGTCCCCAGGCCACTGTGGAGCCCTACCTGGTCACACAGTAGACAGTGAGGTATGAGCTATGTTCCTCAGTGGGAGGTATGACAAAGGACATTGAGCAAGATACTGATCTATGCTTTCTCATGAAATCTTGTCCCCACCAGCAGATGCCTTCTTGCAGAAAATGCACTGTCCACTGCCTCCTGAACTCTGGCCTCTCTTACAGCACTGGGTTTCTATAGAGCAGTGACAGTGTTTATTTGACTTGGTGCAAAATGGTGCAGTTAAGAGGGGAGCTGTGGATAAATTTCAAATCCTTAATTTGTGGATCATTAACTCCACACTGTAACCCTTGGGAGACAAGGTCACCTGCTTCATGGGCTGGGAAGGTGCTTTTGCAAATAAGGGTGTTTGTTCAACAGTGCTGATCCCTGCTGATCTGTTATAAAAGCCATGTTAGTTATTGTATTCACATGTTATGTACAGTCATGTGATGCTTGAGGCCTGAAATACATTCAGGCAGACAGAAGAGATAAGGCAGGCTGCAATCTGGCTTTCTTCCCTGAGGTTTGCAGAATGTGTTTGCAGATGTGTTGATCTTCAGGAGGCTGGCGATCTGGGGCTGGGAGGGGGGAGGGAGTATTTTCTTCAACTGCTTATTTCAGTATATGAGAAGAAGAGGTCATCTTTAACACCTTCTAGTAGCTGTGAAGACGCCTTTACCACATCCTGAGCCATGCTTTCTCAGTTTTGTGTCAACAATGATTGTCAGCGTTCATAAAGTGGACATGACCTTAGTAATTTCATCTGGAGTTGTGCAGAGACAATGAGCTGGACTGGGTCTGTTTCAATAATGCTTATTGCAGCAAACAGGTGTAAGTGGCTCACCTGATCATCAAACCAGCGGGATCAGCATCTTGGCTGGGAAACTACCAGCTTTTATCTCATGTGATGTTTTAGTTCAGCTACACAAGCACTACTTTTCCTCTCTCTGTTACCTTGTAGTCTTTGAATGTTTCCAGCAAAGTCAAGGTTCAACTTCTTAATGCATCTAGGTGTTAAATGAAAATGAGGGCTTCATAGGAGTGGCTGTATCCAAGTAATCTCCAAGGATGGGGACTAGCTTTGCCAGACATTAGTTAAGAGAAGGAGGAATTGAATAAAATTACCAAGACCAAATATTTATGCTTGGCTTCCAACAGGCTAGAGTTGAGTAACTATTGCTTGCCTTAGAGGGGGACAGTACAAACCTGCCACTTTATGGTTTATGAGTTTTGGCAAGGTACTTTGTGGTTGGTGACTCCTGCATCCGGGAGCTGCTATGTCCAGCCACACATGACAGGTACATTCAATTTCATCCCTTGTATCCACAGGCTACATGACACTGATTACAAGCGCCAAAGCTTCCTTTCCCCAGGCCAGTATTGGGAGTCCCATTGTTTTCTGTTCTTCTAGGGCTGTAGCTGTGAGGTATCACCAAAGCATAGAACATAGGTGGGGGAGTTGTGACATTTTGTTCTCCCTGACCAAGCTGCTTAGTTGGACATTTAATGGAGCCCTCTGCTGCTGTCCAGGTTAGGGGTAATGTGGCTTTGTGCAGGGGCAGAGCTGCTTCTGCACATTCTTTGCTATGGCCCCCTCAGCTCTCCTGCAGGACTTGGCCTCTCTGAGGAGCTGATGCACAGCACAGCCTCATCCAAACCCCTGCTGCCCTGGGAGCATGAGGTGTCTGACCTGCTCAGCCCACTTTGTACCTCAACAGTAAATTAGAGTCTTCATTATCTCGTTTGATAGTTGAATAAAATGCTTTGAAACACTGGCATATTAACTGCAATCAAGTTTTGAAAGGTCTCTGGTTGCCAGAAGGAAATTAGTCTAATAAATCGCTCTTTTCAATTAAATAAATGAGTAATTTTCAACAAGCAAGCTCAGAAACTATAATTTGGGAAGCTTCCCCCCACCTTTTTAAAAATTTTATTTTCATTTTAACATATTACACACAATTGTTCTTAAAGACCTGATTTTTTTGCCTTAAGAGATTAACTGTCACTGAAGTACAAGCAGCTTGTAAACCCATCCTGTCTATCTGCCTCAGACAACCTTGCAGTGGTCTCGTGATCAAGCAGTGGCCTATGAATTGTACTTCCAAAATGATAATAACTAATGGTGTGACCTCGGATCATTGCCTGCTTTTCTGAGCCTTTGTTTGCTTGTTTGTCTAAAGAAGCTTTACCGTCCCTGGGTCAAATAGGCCTGTTTAACTTAAGCAAGGAGTTCCCAGATAATTATAGTTACTTAGTAACTTCCATCTCAGAGCAAACTGGTTAAGGCCGCTAAGAAATGTTGCGGCTTCCCTTTTGGTCAAAATCAGCAACTGACCTGAAGGCACCTCCAGTTCTCAAACCTTTAACCAGAGTCTGCACTCAAAAGTACAGCTTAGGAGGTGGAACAAATTGCTGTATCCTTTATGGACTGGGTCTGAAAGGGACCCCAGGAATGCACACTGACCCTGGTTTCACACCAGAGCTACAGATGTGCTAAGAACTTAATATGTTCCGTCTACTGAAGAAAAGCAAATGCTAGTACAAACAACCGTGACACTGGATTCATCTCGCCTTGGGCATATTTATCCAGGGTATTGCCATTACGTCATTCACATTAGGCTTTTATTATCTGCTATTTTAGGTCTTAGCAGCTGTTACAAGATCTAGTCAGAGGTCAAGATGCTGTTGAACTTCAGATTTTTTTTAAAAGAAGAGCATAATTCTACCAACAACAATGCTAGATTTGCAGCAATGCAAGTCATACAAATCACGAGAGATAACTTAATCTGAATTATATTTCTTTTTAAAAATGACATTTAATTGCCAAAAAGTAAGACACTGCATGTTAAATTCCATCTGGAAAAGGCTACCATACCTTCATCTTTGAGAACTAAATAAGGCTATTTGGGGCATTTTCATTATATCAGAAAAGACTACAAATTATTTAAGAACAAATTTCCACATTCTAAATAAAATAATACTGAAATATCTGCTGTAGTTTGTAGTAACTGCATAAAACATGATGATTTTCATGATTAGAAATTCTCCTTTTTTTTTTCCTCCGTGTGCAGTGCTGATCTTCATGAACTGTTTGTCACAGTGCGTAATTACATTCCTTTCACCTAAACTATTTCTACATATTTTCAATTTCTATTTGCCGAAGCTGATTGTTGTTGAGTGTTTCAGTGTGGTTTCGATGCAAATTGCATGCAGACACTCGGGTGGTGAACTTCAGTGTACTTTATGAGAAATTTTGCTCTCAGACAAAATTCAGACTCAGAAGAGCAGAGTCTCCCAGAGAAGCGTTGGTGAACTGTACCTTGGTTGCCACTGAAAGAAATGTTCAAGGTAAAAATGCAGACCATCTCCTTGAACTCAAGTTTTTAATAAAATAATCCATTCCTTCTGAGGACCTCGCTTCCAGATAAACAGTGCTCCAGGGCAAGCAGGAGATGGCTCTTGCACTGCTCATCATTTAGAAGGTCCTTGTGATCATGAGCAGAAGCCAAGATATCTGAGAAGTCCCTGTTGGTCCAATTAGAGTCTCTATTTTTTTCCTGGAGAAACCCCACCACCTCTGGCCTCAAGGCTTCAACCCCCAAATTCTGCTTAGTGTTATGGGTGATATCTGACCCAGAGCACCTAGGAATCTCATCTACATATGACAGCTCATAAGTGCTCTGCTTGCCATCCAGGCGGGAGATGACTCAAAGAGCCTGGTGAGATTTGTTTTGCTGCTGTCTCCTCTGCCTGTGCTCTTGTCCGAGCTCCCCATTCCTGTGTTCTGCCTGCCCACCATGTGCTGTGGTGACTGACACTGCAAGCTGCGTGGGCAGGGAATGAGTTTTGGTTTTAGTGAAAATGGGCAGTTACACCATCTTGCACAACAGGTCCTAGCTCTGTGGAGGGGCTGGGCCAACTGAGTCCTCCCAAGCTGCAAAAATACGGAAAACTTGAAATTGTAGCAATCAAAAAAAAATATTATAGTATGTTATGTATACTAACAACACATTCTAGGCTGCTCCCTGCATAGAATCTCCCAGATGTACCTGGCAACAAGGGAGAGAGAGATTTGAATACTAATGTCAGCTGGAGGAGGGGGCCCTTATTAGTATTTTGGCTAATTGCCAGGTTGCCTGCTCTTGAAAAATTTGCCTGTGCTGAGCTAGACATATTTTTCTTGTGTAGAAAATTTCATTGAGTGTTGGTAGGGCTTTATATTTTCCTAGTGCTTCCTACAGTCAACTGTGTGAAGGTTCACAGTAGCCATGAGGTCAGTGTTTCTAACTCAAGGGCCTTTAGGCCTTCTTTGGAAGACTTGGAAAACTATAGCAGCTGAACAGGCCCAGAAAAGACACTGCAATTTTGGAGAGCACCAGATGTAAACTCACAAAATGAAGAAGTATTTTTGTGTTTTGTGGGCTGGGGGGGGGAGTGGGATTTTTTTGCTTGTTGGCTTGATTCTTCTTTTTTTTAGTAAATACAGATGACTAAGTCAGGGCCTTCTTTTCTCCTTCCCTGCAGGCAGAACAAAGTCTCTGATGAGCTGCTTGTTCAAAAGGTTCCCACTGATTTTACCTTTGGGTCTGTTCTAACTTTCTCATTGTTTCATGTAAGCATTTTCTGTGGTAATTAGTCTGTAATAGCATAATCCCTGGTGGCCTTCCTGGAGTGTCTGGACTCCCTGGGTTGAGAAAGCTCTGCTGGGGGGCAACAGATTTTTGTCTAAGTGGGAATGGGAAGAGTTGATGTTGTGAATGGTATCCTGATTATGATGGGAAAATCTCTTAAAAGAGGAAAGTTTTGCAGCATTTCCTAGAAATGATTCAGGCTACATTTGTCTGATTTCCTCTGGAAGACCCCAGCAACCAAGATGGATTGTGTATATTTTGTCCCTGGATGCTTCCTCCTGGACTCTGTGGTCTGCATTGTCGCAGAGGAACACAGGTATCTCTGTAATTTGAAGATGCAGGTGCAGGCATTTTTGTAGCTGGGCAAAGACTCATTCAGAGGTTTGAAATCCAAGACCTTCAACTGGCAGTGGAAGAAGATTATAAATCCTCTTCAGCTTCCTAAAATGCAACGCCTAGAGTCATCTGAACTGTGAGGCCATGAAGGAAAACTAGCTTTTTTAAGCCTTTTTGAAAACGAAGTAGAGATTTGGTACTTTATGTTGGTTGCATTTCCTCTAAATGATTTTGACAAACTATCAATATGAATGCCTCTAATTGCAAGTTTTTCCTTTTTTGGATATAACAAAATTAAGACAGCCATTCAGGAGTATGGCCACAGACAGGAAGAACCGACATGTCCAGGGGAAAAATACAGCCATCCCATGGGAATTAACAGAACAGAAAGGGCTTGGAAATCCTAGTTTTGGAAGCTTGTCTCCAGACAAGGGGTTTCTGCAACAAGACAGAGCCTAAAAAACTTAACTCAAAACTGCAGAAACTCTTCTTGCTCTGTAGGGGAGAGGAGTCATTTGGAGTGGGACTTGGCTGGCTGAGCTCTCATCTTGGGCCCTTGGACACATCCCATGACTCAGTTTCCCTGTGTAGATCAGAGGTTTCTCTTTACAGTCTTTCTAAAGCTTATTTGAAATCTTTTGGTGAAAAGGGCCATAGTGACTACATGCTGGTGGCGTGTTCATGGCAGAATCAGTGTGACCTGAAGTCAGAAGGACCCCTGTACAGAACCTGAATCAGTTTCATTGCCTAAGTCCTGTGTTATGAATACCCCGAGACCGAATTTCGCTCCTGTGCTGGTCAGCATGGTGGGTGCAGTGAGAGCAGCAGGTGCTCACAAAGCTGGTGTCCTGGCACTCCCCAGGGCACTGCCAGAGCTGTCCCATTTCTGGTGTGCCCTTTGGAGGCCCATCCCTTCCCACCTCCCCTCAGCCTCCTTGTGCTGAGGAGTGGGGCAAGAATGGGGACAAATAGACCACTCACCCTTCCAGCCATCCACCCTTCCAGCCTTACAACACGCACAGGGCCGGTTTTACGTTCTTGACAGCAGTGTTTTTACCTCTGCAACACTTATATGCAAAGCGAACGCTTTTTTTTCCCACATTATTTTTGCCGCGCGCAGAAACTGACAAGGATTTCCCACCCTCCGCGCTGAAAGGAACGAACAAGGTAAGACCCGAGTTATTTCAAACCTCAATCTCAATGAAAACTTCCAAAGTTCTCCTTCCTGCTGGTTTTTTGGGTCGGGGAGGAAAAAAAAAACGAAACGAACCGCAACAACGCCCCGAACAGCGGGGCGCTCAGCAGCGCGTTTTAACGCTGTTATTTACTGAAGCGCCGGGTGGGCACGGCCGCTGAGGGCGGGCGGGCCGGCGGGAGCCCTCAGGGGCGGCGCGGACTCCAAGGCCCGGCATGCGGCGGGGCGCGGCGCAGGCGCGCCGGCCCGGGCTTGAGTGGCAAGTTGTTTGTTCCAGCGAGCACCAGCTGCTCGGCACTCCGGGCTCCGCTGCTCCGCTCCGCGCCCCGCCGGCCTCCCCCCTCCTCCTCCCCGCCGCTCCAACTTTTGCACCCTCCGCTCCTTCATCCCCTGCCGCCGCCCCCGGAGCCGCGAAGGGACAGACGGAACCGGGGAGGGAAAGGAAGGAGAGGGGGAAAAAAAAAAAAAAAAAAAAAAAAAAGC
>VXBN01008147.1:29487-188945 GCA_013397395.1 Sinosuthora webbiana | reverse complement strand
GGGGGGGGCGAGCTCCTGGCGAGGGGACAGAGTGCTGGGGGCGTCCCCTGCTTGCCCCAGGGGGACCGGGGGCTGCCAGGGCACCCTCCTTCTCTCACGGGGGCTGGGGTGGGGGATCTGCCTCGCAAGTGAGCAGGGCAGCCTCCTTGGAGAGGGGGTGGGTNNNNCTCCTTCCTGCCAAGGGGCTGGGTGATGGCACCCTCCTTGCAAGGAGTCAGGGTGCTGGCTCAGGGGGGACGCCCTCCTCGCCAGAGGACAGGGTTGTTTTTTTTTTTGGGGGGGGGCTGAGGGGAACACCTGCGTCTTCCCTACGCACACCCCCCCATCCCAAGACTGGGAGATGGTGCTGAGGATGAGCGCCGGAGTTCAGGGTGTCCCCGTCCGGCTTTGGGGCAGCCCCCGGTGCGGCTCCCGCTGCCGCTGCCCGGCCGGCGGATGAATGAGAACAGGTGGGGGCCGGGGGGCCCGGCCGGGCCGGCTGCAGGCTCGGGGCGCCCGCCGGACAACAAAGGCAACAACAGCAGCCCCAGGAGGAGGAGGAGGAGTGATGTCTTTTTTTTTTTTCCTCTCTCGCTCTGTTTTTTGTTGGGTTTTGGGGTTTTTTTTTTCGTTTTTCTTGGGGTTTTTTATCCCCCTGGATTGTTGTTCCTTGCAGCACTTACAAAAAGAGCGGGTCCTCCCGACGCGGGTTTGTTTAAAAGGTGCTTTTCCAGCGCTGCCAAATTGGGGGAGGACGAGGGGCAACGCATGCCTTGCACTTAAAAATTGTGGTGTTAAGTCAGTTGGATTGTGATAGTTTTCGGGAAAAACAAAAACGTAGCGGAAGGTGCTGTGAGAATTATTATTTTTGTTTTGTTTATTTAGGGAGAGGGAGGAAAATACTGTGGCCAGTTTATTGGATGTATGTAAGGTGCTAGGCCTTTTGCACAAAACAACTTGAATTGCAATTGCAGATTCTTCTGTCTTCACTTAGTTTGTTGACTTCACGCTATTCAGAAAGAGGAATGGGACTGTAAATAACACGATTCAAACTCTTCTTGTTTTTCCTGCCTGATAATTAGCATTTCAGTTTTCTCCCCACATTCATTCTCGTATTAAGGTGGGAATTTTTCTTTGGCAGTAGGAAAATAATGAATAGATATTTAAGAAATAGAAAGCAAATTAATTTGTTTTATTTCGAACTGTAATTCAATGCTCTCTGTTAAAATGCTTACAGATGAATGGACCCATTTGTGGTGTAATTTGATTACAGCCCTTTATCTTAAACTTCATGCCTTGAAATTTCACTCTGATTTGGGGCTCGTCCCATTTGGCTTGCCACTGACATTGTTTGCAGTGTAAAGTATATCAGCACCTTGTTTACTGCTGTCCCTAAATACTCCACAGGGCATTAAAGGGTCCTCAGTCTTAAGCTTCTGTTTTTCTGTGTTGTTTCATTGTAATTGAAAGTTGTTGCTGATTTTTTGAAGGTCTTGTTGCTTCCTCTCCCATGCCTAAAATGTCACTCTTACTGTCAACAATGAAGTCTTTAGTCTGTCACTCTTAATGCATAGACTGGAGTTTCATGGGGCTTTTTCTGTTCGTTTGGGATTTTTTTTTGTCATTTTTATTTTTTTAAACTTCAGGGATGGTCCTGTTGTCTTTTTGTTTCACATTGCATTTCACATTTTCAATGTTAGAGGGCTGTGAAAGGGTCAGGGCAGCAAGAGAACCCCTTTGGGGTTTGATACCTTGTCTGGCATTTGGGTGCAGCACCTGGCAGCTTTGCATTGTCTCTGGTTGCTGTGTTGTCTTTCAACATCTACACCCTGAGAATCAATCTTTCCCTACCTTCCATGGAATCTCACTGATCAGGAACAACAGATGTTTGTGGAATGATTTGTTGGCATGGGGAAGTTCTCTTTATTTCCCTTTTGTTCATTTTGTTATTTTTGCAGGCAGTAGAGATGCAGGGGGAGCTTGTTTGTGTCGTTCTTGAGGCAACTGACAGCACTGAAACGCTTTCTCCTGTGTGCTTTTGCATGCCCTGGGGCAAACAAGGTCCCTGGCCCACAGGTCTTCTCTGATGAACATCTTATGTATAAGAAAGATGAGGGTCTCTGTGAGATGTAACTCTATAAATTTATGACCCCACTGTTTATCTTTCCTCCTCCTTTAAAATGCGAATATGCCCAAAAGTCAACAACTTTTTATAGGGGTGCAAGACAAATCTCCTCTCCACACACCCCATCTGCAAAGAGCCCCTCAGGGGAATGAAAGAGGGAGGTGGTCCACATCCCTGATCTTTTCTGATGAGACAGCAAAGATACCAGTTACTACATCACCTACATTTTTCCCTGCAAGACCTTAAACAGAGTTTTACTGGTGCTGCAAGGCTGCCAGTCAGAAATAATGGTTTGTAGGACAGATGTGATCCAAAGGGGTGACAATGACATCATCAGTATTCTTATGTTAGTCATGTAAGAAACTAGGGTTTTTACATAGCCTCCTGTGAGAAGTGATTTGGAGGGTCTCTTTCATGTTGTCATACATCAGGGAAAAGGGCTGGAATATATTTTTTTAAATCCTTCACATTTTTCTTAATCCTCTTGGGAAGGAAAAGTAACAAATCTCCCTCTTTATTTGGCCTTTTGCCACTCTCTCACACTCTTGCCCTTGTTCACGACACAAGTGTTTTAATTTAGCTTCAGTTACAATAGCAATATTTTCTTGTACAGGGAACAGCAGTTTTTAGGCTATTCTGATGGCCAGAAACAAGGCAGCAGCTAATGTGGTGAAGAGGTGAGACAAGTAGTGAATAAAATAGTGGGCTGAACTGAGCTGAAAGAAAAATACTATTAATCATAACTTTAAGTTAGGCATGAGGTATTTTATGCAAAGTTACATTAAGAGAGGTCATCTGGGAATAAATAATAGTGGAACTGCTAAGCAGTTACACTGAGGACTGTGCTCTTGGTGTTCTGCTTTTGTCAGTGCAGGCCTACTGATTTTAGCAGGCTCTGCCAGGCACCCCAGTGGAGGAGTGATCCATGTCTTTTTTAGTTGCATGCTGAAGATTTGCATGTGTCTAATGTTGTTGCTGTTTCTGTCATCACCATTCTGGTGTTTTATTGATGGTGTTGGTTGGGCACGGTGCTAATAGTGCCAGGGTTGGGGCTTCAGTCCTGGTACTAGCCATTCACCTAGGAGCTGGACTTAATAATAATCCTTGTGAGTCCCTTCCAGCTCAGCATATTGTGTCTCTGTGTCTGACTTGAATGTTCCTTGGTGCCAAGGATTCTCACCTCTTCAGAAGCTGTGCAGTGTGTTTATACATGTAAATATAACAACTGTGTGTGGCTTCACCATTCCATTATTTTTCTTTTGTATGTGCCTCTGTAAATGCTAGTTCTCTGGGGCAGAGAATTGTGCTCATCTGAAAAATCCAGCCTTCATCTCCCTGTGTGCAAAATGAGCAGCTTCCCTCACACCAAAACAAAGTGTCTCTGCTTCCTTGGTTAAACTGTCTCATGATACTGGGAGAGATGCCACAAGTAACCTGCTTGAGGACTTGATACAAATACTGTTTTGCTACATTCCTGTCTTGATTTTTTTTTTTTTTCCTAGTTGCAAAATATTTTATAAGTGCATCCAACAAGGAAAAGCACTGGGTTCTGCACCTGGGTTGGGGCAACCCTGGATGTGGGTACAGGCTGGGGAAGGAGATGCTGGAGAGCAGCACCACACAAAGGGCCCTGGGGGTCCTGGCTGGTGACCAGTGGGATCTGAGCCAGCAGTGCCCTGGAGCCAGGAGGGACATCCCTGTCCTGGGGCACCAGGCCCACAATTGCCAGTGGGGCCAGGGAGGGATTGTCCTGCTCTGCTCTGGGGCAGCCTCACCTCGAGTGTTGGGTGCAGATTTGGGCACCACAGTATGAGAAAGATACTAAACCATCAGAGAGTGTCCAAAGGAGGCCATGAGGACAGGGAAGGGCCTTGAGGGGAAGCCGTGAGAGGAGCTGCTGAGGGCACTTGGTCTGGTCAGCTGGAGGAGACTGAGGGGAGACTCCTTGCAGTGTGCAACTCCCTGGTGAGGGGGAGAGGAGTGGCAGACACTGATCTCTGCTCTGTGTGACAGGGACAGGACCTGAGGGAACGGCCTGAAGCTGTGTCAAACAGGTTCTTCCCCCAGGGAGTGGCTGGGCACTGAACAGGCTCCCCAGGGCAGTGGCTGCAGCACCAAGGCTGACAGAGCTCAAGGAGCATTTGGCCACTGTTCAGGCACATGGTGTGACTCTTAGGGATGGTGCTGTGCTGGGCCACAAGTTGGACTCGATGACCCTCATGGGTCCCTTCCAACTCAGCATGTTTTGTGACTCCTTTTAGTGCGTAGGAGTTAAATCTGAGTGGAGGACAGTTTGGGAGAATGCATGCATTGAGCACCAGTGCATGCAATAGATAGTAGGAAGGTGAGCCTACCCTTGTCTTTTGAGAGTATACAAAAATATATGGAGAGTCCAGGAGAATAAAGTGGGGCCAGGATTCTTCTAAGCACTGGGTCTATGTAAAGCAGTTAGCCTGATTTCTGGGTAATTCTTCAGTAGACCCCTGAACACCTGGAGTCAGTGCTAACAATAATCTTTCCTGTCTATTCCAGTACCTGATATAAAGATTTGGTGGCAAGCTGTGAAGTAGTTGAGGTAGAAAAGTATTATTTAAATTGTAAAGCTATTAAGTTATAACTAGAATGAAGTTGAGCAGTTAGTTTGCTCACAGGGCTGGGTGGTTAAAGTAATTGTAGGTCATGTGTCTACATAACAAATTTTAAAATCTCTGAGGGTTTTTTGATACTTGTTGGTTTGAAGATGGTCATTATTTCTGAATGCTGAAGAGAAAGGAGTAAGTCTTCCATGTGTAAGGGATGAGACCTTGGTCACTTGAAATGTTTAAGGCAGCCATTCCAAAAGCATCTGTCACTCTGGGTTCTTTTTCAAAACGCTCCAGTTTCTGTTCATTGGTGACATGACACAGAATTACAGACACTTTGCAAGTTTACAGGTTTGGCACTACGTACAGATGGCTGTCCATGTGAATGGAATGCTTCCCAGAGAAGCTGCATGGGATGGTGTGGCCATGCTGGGCTCTGCTTTGGGTTTGATTCTGCTTGTCACACAGCCTCTACAATGGGATGCTTGCAGACAGAAGGTATTCTTAGTGTGGAGAGGTCCTTAAAAATATTCATTCCAATAAATATGTAGCAAGAAATGAATGGTGATCAAATGTACAGAGTAAGTTGGATTTTCTTTGGGGTTTGAGCAAAAAATAAAAGTAGGTTTGTTGTCTTCAAGTCTGTGGTGGTATTTTTGGTAATGTGTCCATTTTGCTTAGTAATAATTGACACCTCTACTTCTGAACAGTGTGCTGTTGCTATTAATATAAGTGTTTCTCATTCCCCAATCACTTGTTTACTGTATATGTGTCCTGAAATTGGAGATACTGTAATAAAAGGTCTATTTTGGACTTCAGAATATAATAGGACAAACAAGTGCTTAAAATGTATCCCTGCATCATTTGAGGACATTGAGATCAGCAATCTGTTTCCTTTGGTATGAACTCAGACAAACACATGTTGTTTATGCCCTTATAAGAGAAACAGATCGGCCTGCAACACTGGATGATTATCTGGCAAAGGCAAGTTACTCCTATCATTAAAACCATTTTTTTTTTTTGGTCTCTCATGCTTCTGCCATCCTGTGCATCCTAGGAAGACCACTGAGGAAAGGCTTTTGCCAGTTGTAAGATCGTATCTACTCATCTAAAACATGTTGATCGTGTTTGCTTTTGTTGTGGCAAAGACTCCCAAATGCCTTGAATATTTTATTTTGTTTTCTGGGTGTGTATATGCGTGTGATATCTGAGGTTTGGGGACTTCTTTTTCAGTCTGATTTGGTGACCATCTGTTACAGGAGGACTGAGTACTGATGTCCAGACACCACAGGAGGCTGGAGTGATGGGAAATCTCATGGCTAAAGCCTCCTGCCTGCCCTGCCCCAGGGCACTCTGCTGCCCTGCTTGTGTCACTGTAGGCATTTATGGTGCTGAACTTGCTGGTGGATGTTCAGGATGAGTAGAGCTAGTGAGAATCAGCTAACTGAGTGGGTGGAGAGGACAGAATTTACTTGTTTGGGCTGAGGAGGTATATAAGCTCTTTAATTGTGGATGTCATCAGTTTGCATTCAAGGCTGCTGGGTGTTTCAGCTGCTGCTGGGCTAGGAGAGCATTCTGCAGTGTTTTCACATGTTAAACCTTGGAAGGAACAGGTTTCCTTCCCGATGGTCTCTTACTGTTTATCTACAAATGTTATTTTTTCCCTTTATTTTCTGCTTCTGGCACATGGCTTACCAGTGGGGCACTGCCCAATTTTCTCTTTCTTTGCCTGGCAGTTCTGTCATGCAGTCAGTCCTCAACCTACCATGTGGTCCCGTCAGGCTGAGGCTGATGCCAAGTCAGAAGCTGACAGGAGCACTTAGAAACTAAATGAGATTCAAAAGGTTGAATGGAAGTACTAGATCAAACCCAGAGTGTAATGCGGGGCAGCACTATGTGCTGGAGAAATGTTGATTTAGATATTGTAATTCTAAAATAAATAAATATTTGCCTGTAGTTTGTAGTGGGATAGTTGTTTATTTCCCATGCCTCAGTTCATTGGGAAAGCTGTCACATAGATTAGATGCATCACCTGTGTTGTGTAAAAGAAACATCAATGGTGCCCACTCGTGTTGAGCTGAGAAACAGAAAATAGAAAAAATATTCATCTTTTAACATGTAGCTCATTAAAAATCCCCTCAGATGATATTTTTTTATTATTATTACTTTGAGGTGAAAGTCAATATTTAAATTAAAAATGTGGCTTTTATCAGTTAGATGGTTCTTCCTGCAAGCTGGTACTGGTATGCTTCAGCAGTAGAGCCAGTGCAGGTCTGTTAAGGGAAAATATGAATACTGTGCATTTGTCATCTCAAAGTACCAGCTGAATTGTTCATTTACACAACAGTTTGAAGCCACAGTCTACCCCTCCACTAAACTGTAACTTAAATTAGGCTCGATTTGATGGCTGAATTCTTAAACAATGCCTTGGTCGCTCTCTGTAAACATGTAAGTCTTTCCATTGATTTTTTTTTAATTGTTTAGCACACCACCTCATTTATCCAATGCACAACTTCTTAGTCATCCTGCATGTTAGGGTTTTAATATATTTGGACAAGGGCTACAGTTTCTTTCTCAGCAGAAACAGTACAGATTTGTTCTTTTGTTTACTGCCAGCTCAAGAGTAAACTCCAGCTCTGATCTGCTGGTAACTGAAGGCTGGTAAAAGAAGAATTATCCAACAGGAATGTGAGGAAATATCTCCATTCATTATAGTTCAAAATCAGCAGAGCAAAGCCTCTAAGCTACAGTTATCATTTCAAAGTAAAAAGATCTCTTCTCTCCAGCTTAGTTTTGTGTCAATAAGATATATTTGCTAAGACAGAAAACAACAGGCAAAAATGTTCTATTATGGCACAAAAGAAATGAAGATTAAGTCCAGTTTCATGAATATACAAGCCCTTGTTAGTCCCAGATGTACTGCACAAAGTTTTACTGTCCTGACCATTGAAACAAAGAATCCGATCTCATTTTTGTGGTCTGATATATAATAAACATTATGTGCTGGTTATTAATGTTTTATTTCCACATCCAAAGAAATCCAGTGAGCACCTAAACTTTCTCACCAACCATAACAACCTTACTTTGGTCTATTAAATGTGGCTTACTAAAGATTAAAATAAAAAGCCTACTTCTGATCTGCAGCCTGCTGTAGGAAGCTCCCAGCAGTAATACCAGAGATACCAGATCTCCCAGCAGATACCAGAGCTGCTGTTTAGCACAGAGTTGGCAGGTAGAAGAGAGAAGTGGCAAGTCTGCTTGGTGGCAGAAAACCATTCCCTAATCCTTTGGGAACCTCTGAGGTACGCTTTTGTGGGGATGCCTGGGTAGGCAAAGTGATTTTTTTCGGAATTTTGTGGTCCAGTTAATGTCTGGTAACGTGATGAAATAAATGTTGTTAAGATACTTGTGCTACTTATTGGCCAGTAATTGTAGAGAGATGTAAGCTGTTATTGATGGTAAGCTGTCCTTGACCCAAACTTTTCAGTACAAATTTTTTATAATGTAGGAACCAAACCCTCTCAGGAGTGTGAATGTATGTTTTACTGAGATGTAACTATAAAGGAGAAGTTCATCTTCTTTTTGTGTGAACTTTTAGTGTTCTTATTATAGGGGATGGCATGAGGTGTGCCTATTTAGGAGTAAAATGCAACCTTTAAGTTTTACTTAAATTCAAATAGATGGATTTAAAAAGTTGATACTGGTGGAATTTCTGAACCTGAGAGGAGAAAATCTACAAGTTTTGACATGGGTGGAACAGTTAAAAATGTATGTGTGGCTCTCCCTGTCTTTTTCCATTCAGAGCTTTTAAGAATGTTACACGAAGAGAATCAGGGTAATGATATGCACTGGTTTTAGCAATATCTGAATATTTATCCTAATTCTGTGGTTAAAAGATCAGTATTCAGCCCTTTCTTATGCCACACATGTTTTTAGAGGGTGAGTTGGTGGAAGTTGATAAGTCAGACCTTGACTGAAATGGCCCATGTTAATCTTGCCTAACATTTGTAGTTTTTATTTCTTTTCCTAAAGGAAGATTGACTCTTTTCCCTTGATAACCTTTAAGGCACTCAATTGCAAATAAATGTAGTCTTGGCAGGAAGAAAAAAAGGTAGCTCTTAATACTGAGAAGGATATACTCTGCATGCATCTAAGCAACTGCATACATTTACATAGATTTACTTAATCTTTATTTTTGTGCTTTTTTGAAAATGATGGATGGCTTACCAGGTGATTAGTCTTCCAATTGTGATCTTTTTCAAGCTGCTTTTGGGTAGAAATCTAGTTGAAAATGTTTGCAAACATTTTCATTTGCTGTTTTCAAACTACTACACAGTATTAAATGTGCTAAGTATTTAGGAAGAAAAAAATCTCAGCTTATTTTGTGTTTATAACTAAGCAGTGTAACATGACCTGTACTAAACAAATGAAGACAGTGGTGACTTGAGACTGTGCTTGGCAAGACATTGGAGCTGGGATGTCTCAGCCTTCCACATCTTCTTCTTAGCTTGCAGACTGGGAGAAGGAAACCAAGTTTACTTGTCTTTTCAGTTCCTAATTTGTTTCCCAAGCTGGACTTAACTAGTGATCGTTTTGAACTAAACAGAGTGATTTGAAATGAGGAAAATATTCATCCATCTTGAGGAAGATAATGTGCTGTCAAAATCTGTTGTATTTGCATAAGTGAACTGGTTACAGTGGGTTTGTCAGTGATTTCTCCTCAGCTGACTTAGTTTGCTTTGGAGTTTGGAGCAGCAAACATACTTTAATAAATGTTGTTTCACTTTTACCTAAGATAATATTGTCACTGCAAAAAAATTTTGGATTTCAGGTATCTTTATATCAGATGAGCCAATGTTTAAATAAATTGTGCTCTTAATTGTTTTCATATTCAAACTATTTGGTCGCAGAAGGGTGGTGTTAGAATTGGCCTTTCACTGCTGTGGGGATAGATTTCAGGCAATTCATGATACACTGAGATGATGTGTTGTGAGTTGCATGTTATTACCCATTTGGCATTTCTGTAAACCAAGCAGAGTTTTATTATGTGTTATTTGTTTGCATCTACTGACCCAGAGAGGTGTGAAACCCACACACTTGTGGCTCAGCCTCCCTTGAGCTTTCTGCAGGTAAGTCTAGTTAGTGAATGGTTTTCTGCTGTGAGTGGTGGGACTGTGTGCTTTGCAATAGTTCCATCTCACAAATTAAGCGGTCACAAATTGACACAGATTATGTTTGTTAAGAGATTGTTCTTCCGGTAAAATGCCAGCAATGGAGAGTGGTTATAGCAATTTTTTTGCAAACAAAATCAATACTTCATTATGGAAAATAAAATGGATGTAGTTACCTGCATTGCAAACAAGGTAACAGTGGGTATGGATGGCTGGATTCCTAAGGATCAGAGCATTTTTAGCACAGATTTTCTTTTTCAATGATTGTTTTCTTGTCAGTATTCCTGGCATACGGCGTATCAGTATTTTGATGACTGCCAGAAACTACTTTGCTACACCAGTTTGATGTTGGCTAAACACAGAAAAGTAGGCAAGCATTTGGCTTGACCAAGAGCAGGCTTTATGGTTTAATGGGGAGAAAGATGAAGAGAAGTGATAAAGGCCAGAGCTGGCCTTGTGAATGGGCGTGCATGGGGACATGGATGGTTCAGGCTGCCCAGGAGCCTCTTGTGGGTGGGACTGATGGTTAATGCAGTAGTGCAGCCTCAAGCTTCTTGTGCAGTTTTCAGTCCAAGCCTGGAACGTTGTCACAAACTTAGAAAACAGCAAATCTTCACAGAGTGGATGAGGTCAAGAAGGATCTCTGAAGATGATATAGCCCAGCCCCCCAGCTCAAGGCAGAGGCTTCTCAAGCAGCTTGCAGGATTTTGTCCATTGGGATCTCATGCTTAAGGCCATGCATGGAGCTTTGCTCTCTGCTGTGTTAACATGTTGTTGACCTCAGTGACATTGTAATGCTTTGCTCCATTTGGCATTACTTTCCCCATAGCCTTATAATGTGTGATTTCATGTCTCATCTCAGCACAACAAAGTGTTTTTTGAACTTTAAAGTGAAGCTGTGCAACCTCTTGGTTATGGAGAGGACTGTTGGTATGAATGAGAGACTATTTACTGCAGTAGTTCATTGGTCCTTTGTGCTGCTTTGTGAACATTTCAGGTGAAACTGCATATTGCCTTCAAACTGTGAAAAAATACCTGAAACAAACCAGATGCCAAAAAATTCCATAGCTTGGTAAGAGCAAAGCTTGCCTTGGGAAAGGGCATTTACTCACTTCTGTGCTGGTGCAGACAACTTAATTATAATTGGTAATGATGTTGGATGGATGCACAAGACTAATGAAGCTACTTCTACCCAAGCCCTCTACACAGAAGTTTCATTCGTGTCCTTGACCTCAGTAAGGGAAAATATGGGATGAAATGAAGTCCAAATGTGACTTAGTTTGACTTAAATGTGCAGCATTGTGTGGTGCATGCCCTGCAGTGAGTGTTGTGCTATGGTTATTATGCAGTTTCTGAAATTCCTCTGTAGGAGTGGTCATGTGATGGAGCCTCACTGTAGGGAAGTGTTTTCTCTGTAGTCTTCCTATTGGCATCAAGTTACTCCAAATGTTTCTGAGTGGTTCTTATAATTCCTGTACATCCAGTCGTGCTGTTGGCTTTATGCCTTATCCCGTTTCCCAACCCTGTATTCCAGGGATTGCTGAGGTTTGATCCCAGGACAAGTGCTCTGTGTGTGTGTGTAGGGAAAGCCTCATGTCTGAGGACGGGTAAGTTTATAAGGCAAGGGTTTGCATGGAATTGCTGAGCTATCCCCTGGTAGCTCTTGTGCTGTGACAGGCCAGAAATACTTCTTGTTTGCACAGGAGTGTGAAATCAGGCCGGAATGATTAATGTAAATGTAAATTAATGTGTTCTGTACCCATTTGAATAGCTTTGTTCGTTCAGATGGTGGTTGAATTGTAATCTCAAGCAATGATTTAAATATGAAATAGTCCCGAAACAATATGGTTACCTATTGGCTTTTAATGATCTTGTAAAGCAGTGTATTGTGAATGGATGTGTCATTATAAGGGTGATAATGACTCAACGATATTGGTGGAGGGGAAAAAAAGAGGAACAAAGTCAGAAATGCTAAATAATATGTACGTGTATAAATTATATGCTTCATGTAAAATTTGTATCCTTCTGAGATGTACATGAGCATACGTTTGAAATTAATTTACTTCTGTTTATAGTACAGCATCGAGGCTTTTAACTGGTGCATAATTGGTTGTTAAACCATTTTTGGTAGCCTTCCATGGCAAGTTATTGCCATTTATCTCTTTTTGAGATTTCCTATTGCCATAACCACGTGCTTTTCTTAGGGATGTGTGGATGGCCACACCACACAGAGCAGTTAATGGAGCTGTCTTTAGGTGCAGTCTTTGTTGGCTGGATGACTTAGGGTGTACTTGGAGCAGCATAGCAAAGCAGTTGATGAAATTCCTGTCCCTGATTCAACAGTTTCCATCTCCAGTGTTTTGGAAGTTGCTGTTAACTTGTTGTGTGTGTTCCAAGTTCAGGAGATAAAAAAACAAACATCAGACAATAATAAGCCTACCTAAACTAGGAACAACAACAACAACAACAAACCAAAAAAAACCAAACACAAAAGAAAGCAGCAGCTGGATGACAAAGACACTTGACACCCCTACACTTTGAAGCCACCTCATTTTGTTTATGTTTATGGTACAGACTCACAGTTGGAGTAATGTGGCAATGGGCTGGTTAATTCAGAGTTGGAGTGGAAATGATTGACTTGTAACCTTTCTTTACTCAGGAGAATGAATTAGATTAGATCTTGTTGTAGGGAGAAAAGCTATTTATTTATATAGGTATAAGGTGTGTGACTAGCAGTGGTGTTAACCTTTCTTCAAAGCTATAGGGGAGGCTTTTTCGATATGTGTTACTAGTATCCCAACTTGAACATTACATTTTCTCACGCTGTGTTTTTACAAGTAATCATTTTTCTCTTTCACTTGGGTTTGAAAAAATTCAGTGACAGGAACGATTCCTGGATTCAAAATAGACTGGTACTCATACTTTTTCCTTGGCCTGTTAAAACATACTCCTGGTTATATATTCCTTGCAGGATCAGCACAGCAAATAAAGGACAATGAAAGAATTTCATTAAACGAGCCTTACTTAAAACAAAGTTTAAAATGAACTAGGCCCTCCCTTTTAACCACTTGTCAAATCTTCTCATTGTCAGGTTTTCTTCCCACTTAATGTTCACTTTATATCAAATTGGTGTGAGGTACCTGAAGGACACTGGAAGCCAACAGGATTTGGACTCCAAAATGGCTATTGCTGTTCGAGGAGGAGACACTTAAGGGCTTTAAAATTTTTGCCTCCTGCTCAGAGGTAACATGCTAGCTGGTAACATTCAGGACAGGAATAAAGGAAAAACGCACCAAAGGGAAGGAAAGGCTTAGTGTGGCTGCTCATGTGGGCAAGAGCAAAGATGTATTTCTGAGAATTAGTATAGGGGATCAAAAATGGGGATCTCTGTTCTTTTCTCATAGCCAGGTGGGCTGTGGGCTGGCTTCATTCCATCTCTCCATCAGCTTCTGGCCTCTGTGTGCCTCAGCAGTGGTCCCTGCAGTCCCAGGGTCGCCCAGTACAGCGTGTGCTGGCTGTGCCCCTGGGAGCTGGGCAGGGGCTGCTGCCTTGTTTTGCAGAGGAAGAAACTGAGGCAGACAAGAAGGTGAGTGCCTTACCCATCTCACTCAGCAGGGCTGCAGTAGGACCTGGCTCTTGTTTTCCAGATCCTGCATAGTTTTCACCACTAGGACTACCACTTTTTATTAGGACAGATGGAGGCCATGTTCTCAGTCCATGTGTGTATCAACCACTTTGAAGTCCTTGTCATCCAGCTGCTGCTTTACTTTGTGGGGTTTTTTTTCCTAGTTTTGGTAGGCTCATTAATGGCTGTGTTGTCTTTCCTTGTACCTTGAGAGGGCAAGGAGAGTTGGAAGATGTCTGGATGAGCTTCCAGTAGTAACAGCAGTCTTCCTGGAAATCACAAAGAAAACCACCAGGAATGTACTCATATGTACGTGTGGCTTTTAAATGCACATAAACACACATATAAATGAACAAGTGTACAATATGTCTGTAGCTGTATACATGTGTAATTCCAGAGTCAGAGTTCTCTTGAAATGGAAATTGTTAGAAAGTAGAGGTGGCTCCTGCTGACAAATGAAACCACATGTTTTTAGGAGCCCTAATAGTTATGCTTCAGGATAGAGAATGTTTCTTTTCCACTATTCTTCAGACGACAGCTGCCACAATGAAGCCTGAATATGAAGAATACATTTTTCTGTGGCTGTATCTTGGGCTCTGGGAAGACTCTACAGCTCAGAACAATAGCAGAATACGGAGCTGCCAGCAGGCAGTCGGAGTGGACAAGTATAATCATGCACCTCTCAGCTTTCAAGGAAATTACAGTTAGTGCACTGACTTGCTCATAATAGCAATCCATTGTTTAGCTTAATAACTTATCAGCTCTCCAGGAACCAGCCAGTGATCACTGTCATCATACACAGCTAATCATTCTGTTCTTAAATTATCCCAAGATGCACTAAGGACCCATCACATCACCTATTAAACCAGCAAACTGAGTGCACTATAATTTTTTTTTCCTAAGCTAGAAGGAACAATATTGCCTACCTTTTTTCTTCTCTTGTTTTGTCATTATCTTTGTCATATGTAATTGTGCCTGTAGGTTTTTTTTTTATATGTCTGGTTGAAAGGACATTGTCAAATTGTGTTGGGATATTTTTAGATAGATAGAGTTTATGTTAAATCCTGGGGGTTTTGTGATAACTACTAGGGAACTGAATCTGAAACCTGCTTTTTAAGGAACATTTGTTTTTCATAAAACATTTGTGGCAGAGGGGTGATTTTTTTAATGGTGCTTGTCTGTAGTACCTGGGTTCCTGACAATCACTAGTAAGTGTAGCCTGAGAATGCCCCTCTTCAGTAGTGAAGAGTGATTATCCCTCTTAGACAAATGCAGAATTTAGGCACGGGAGGATAGTGTGATTTACCCAGAGCCATGCAGGGAGCTGTAGAGGAAGGAGAAGCAAGCTGGTTTGAGTCCTGATCCCAGTAGGCCTTTATCATGCTGAATGTGTTCTGCCTTCTTACTGAAGGGTTATTTGTGAGTTCTGAGCTGCCAGCACAGGAAGAGCCTTGGAGCATTTCTTCTGAAGGAAGAGTGGCCACAGCTTCATTTGCAGACACTGATATAAAAGATCCTAAAATGGTGCAAATTACCAAACCCTGTTGGGACTCCCGTGGTCAGGAGTGCACAGACATGCAAGTCACGTGAGCAGATCTCCAACCTGTTCCACGCTTAGGGCTGAAATGATGAGTCTGTTAAAAGGGGAGGGGAAAGCAGATGTGTGTGCCCAACTGGAACAGGCCTCCTTGCTGCTCTGAATAGTGCAGGCAGCTGTGGCACAGTATCTCCTGATCTCGGGAATTGTGCAGGCTGTGGGGTTGGCTGTTTTTATGAGACCAGAACAAGTATGCCAGGATTTAAATGAAACCCTGAGCATTTTTGTGGTTTTATTTAATTGTTTGCTTTGTTTTTATCTCTCCTGTGTCTGTCTTGGAAAAGGCAATTGTATCTCTCGATCAGTGATGACTAGAATTGAAATAAGTACCCTTCTCCTCCAAGATTTATTGCCTGGCACATCTATGTTTGATGAAGTGTCGTCTTTCATGTTTTGAGAAGATGCTGTCTAACTGTGATATCTCTGAACCATATGAGAAAACACACCTATTCTTGTCAATTATGGTAACAGTCTGGCTCAAATTATATAGGTCTTTGTATATCATATTGAAAACTGTCGATGCAGCCTTTGTTAATAAACAGAAAAGATCAGGTTGTTACAAAATGGTGATCTCCACAGAGACTAACCTTTGCATATACTTCAAATACATCACCTACTTTTGGCAGCAAGAAGTGAAAAAAAAATGCTGAGTTAGGTATGTCATGTCCCCAAGGAAAGTTCCGTAATAAGGAAATACCTGAAGCTTACAGGTGTGGCTTTCTCTTTTCCATGGGAATATTTCCCACTTCTCCAGGAGTTTACCATCTTTCTTTGAAAACAATTGTTCAGGTTGCAAGTCAGTCCTGTTTTATTGGCTTCATTTGCTGTAGGGCCAGCAAATGGCATTCGGCCCAAACTCCAAGGTTGTACCAGTTCACTGTATTTTGCACTGTACCGAGTTGAAAAGCATTGCCAGATGAAAAAATAGAATTGAATAGAATTGAATTGGAAAGCCTAAAACCTCCTATAAACAATGCCAACCTGTTCTTTAATACAACACAATGGCTATGCAATGATTTACGTTGCTGTGTGTTTGGAAATGTGTCTGGCTTGGTAGTTATGCTTGACCAGAGCTTTCTCTTGCAAGAAGTATTTCTGTGTTTACCCTGTCTACAGATACAAGAGTGGAAATGTCAATATTCAAGGCAATGATTTTGTTACCAATCTGTTTGGGATGCCCTGATAACCCAGTTCTCTGCATAGCAAAGTCAACAAGTTTCTCTGTGTTCATGCTGGTGACTTAGGGCCCAGGCAGAACTAGTCACGTTAGAGGGAATGTTTGTGTAAAACCCTGTTCATGCAAATTGGACATCAGTACACTTGAGGTTTCTGGGAAAATACCCTTTTTCTTTTGCTTGGTGTACCATGCATTGGGATCCTTGGATAATTTGTGGTGTATTAACACCAGGTCTTGATTATCTGCAGTGAAATGTGTGAATACTGAAAGTCCTGTACTAAGGGTACAAAACATCCTATTTGGAGCTGGATGAGCAGACTGGAAGCAACATGGCATTTTGTTGGTGATTTCTCAGCCTGGGAAAATCAGCAAGTGACAGGTTCATTCCAGACTCATATGTATGATTTCTTTTACTTTAACTTTTATTTTACCAAGGTTCTCCCGTTCCTTTGTTCTCTTGGCTAACTGATGCTTACAGTGCTCCTGTATTTTTGCAGGGCAGCTCCACCGTGGTGTGAAGCCATTGTTTGTTGTGAAGTGTGAGTGTGAAGAAGCTGGTACTTGGTTTGATGGTTGCCTAAGCCTTGCTCTGTTACCTCTTCCTCTTCTATTGCTGCCTCTGTGGCTGTGACATTCTGTTCAACACTGGTTTGTTGAAGAAA
Source organism: Sinosuthora webbiana (assembly GCA_013397395.1). Classification (NCBI taxonomy): domain Eukaryota; kingdom Metazoa; phylum Chordata; class Aves; order Passeriformes; family Sylviidae; genus Sinosuthora; species Sinosuthora webbiana. Next base: position 172,027 of record VXBN01008147.1, on the reverse strand, counting down.
AAAAAATCCATTGTGGCTCTGTGCCATCATTTCAAAGAACAGCTATTCACCAGCCTCCTGATGGAGAGATTTAAGAAGAAATTATTTTGCTCCTTGGACATGAAAATGCTGGTTAAGAGTGTAACTGGCACAGGACTTCCTTTGCCCTGGGAGTCTGCCCAGAGAGAAATTTTTACTCCACTTCAGCCATGGGTCTGCACCCTCAGTAAGCTTTTCCATTGATATTTTGTTTACAGATGTCTGTGCTGCTCAGGAAGAAGTTGTGATGCCTCACACAGAGGTGATGCCTTAGAACAGCTCTCAGACTGCTCAGCAATAGTGGACTGCCATGCAGGGCAGAAAGGGTGCAGGGGTCTAAAAAAACCTGCGTGTAAATTTTGGGTTTGGGCTGAGTCTTTCTTTTTTTGGTGGTTTTGGTTTTTGGGGGGTTTCTTTGTTTGTTTTTGGTTTTTTTGTTTGTTTGGTTTTTGTTTTGTTTTGTTTTTTTAATTGAAGGAAACATCTTCTCTAGACATCTGTTGTTTAAGCCCAGGCGAAGAGATTGATTTCTTTGGTACAGGTGGCAGTAGGCTTGACCTCTTCATACTGTTGTTTAGAGCAGGAAAGTCTGAACTTTGCAACTGCTCAAATAATTGTGGGAAAATCATCCAGTCATTTTATCTTCACCAAATGTTTGCCTCATTTTGGAGGCAAGGATTTAATAAAGATTAAATGATTGGATCTTGCCTCATTTTGGAGCCTCATTTTGTCCTTTTTCCAGGTACCTGTGTGGTCGTATTACAGCTGGCAGTGATACAGGCTCACTGTAATTCAGGGAATACTCTCAGTTGAGGAAGAAGTTAACAGGAGCATAGCCCAGTACTAGATGGTTTTTTTATAGACAGTGAGCCAGCTAAGCCCATATAACAGGAGAAATCTTTAGTCAGTCGCAAGCAGTGGCCACACTGACATTAATGTATTTAGAAATGACAGACTTTGTACCTATCTGTTGATAGATTCAAGTGTTACTTGCTTTTTTCAGTACACTTATGTTCAGTTCTTCAAGTAGAGGATGCTGCCCACTGTTCACACAGCTCTAGAATGAAGCCTCACACACCAAGTGAAACTCCACAGCAGTTGTAGCTTTGCTTTTTGCAGCCTCAGTCAAAAATGAAGCTTATTTTACTGAAATCCAGTAAATTGCACTTCAGCTTTTCTTTGGACAGGTCAGCCATGATTTGCTTGGAAACCTTGGCATACTGTTGTGTATGTGGTGAAAGCTTGCCTATGATTTAATCTAAAAGATTCCCTTCCCCTCCCTCCCGTGCCATTTATTCACCTCAGCACAAAATTATTACTTTGACATTGTGTGAGTTGATTCCCATGAAGGTAACACCTTTCCCCACAGAGTGAGTGCCCTGGCACTGGAGCTTCCCAGGAGATCTGTCAAAACTGCTTCACCTTGGCCTTTCATACCTTCACTATGTCTAACATTGCTATTAAACCAGTAGTAAACTTCAGTCCAGGCTTGCATTCTGACAGATTTGAAGCAACAGGCTCTGTAATGTTACTTTTGGTATTTCTACCCATGCGTTTGTATGGCCACACGGAGCCTCCTCCTGAAGTGCTTCTAGCCCCCCCAGTCTGCAGGTTACTGGCTGGGAGCCTGTTTCCTTCTTGGTGCATTATAGAAAATCAATGTCATATAGTTACATAGCACCAAACTAGTGAATGTAATGCCTGCATCCAAAATTGGGGAGTGTCTCTGTGGGAGACAGGCTTCAGTGAAATGATCTGACATTCCAGTTAACTGGTTCGTTGCTGGCTTTCTCAAAACCCCATAACGTCCCTTGGTCATTTTCTTTCAAAATGAACCAGGTTTTCTTGGTCTGAGTAGTTGGTCCTTAAATAAAATAAGTGCTTGGGGTTTTGGGGATTGTATTTGCTCATTTTCAGATTTCAATTCTGGTTCCTTCACTGACTGTTTGTCTGTACCTCACTCCCTTTTGAAAGAGTCTGCAGATTCTGTACTCATGGTTCCTCAATCTGTTGCCACTCATTCCTTGTCTTGTACTTGTTTCAACATATCAAAACTGTTCTACTGCCTCCCTCAAGCCCTGCAGAGCCTTGTTATGTCAGGGTATGTGGGAGATGGTTAAATATATTTTTGTTGTTGAGGGAATCCCATTTTGAGTCCTTTATCTTTTATATCTCAGGCCTTTGAGGTATTTGGTTCTTCCCAAAGTGTGGTGTTTTGTAGAAGTGCTCAGCTGGCTAAAGCTTTTGCTGCTGAAGCACTGAGTTTGTCAGATGTAGCTGAGCAGGCTTCTTGGGGCAGAGACTGCAAGGAGCTGGAATGCAGGCTGGGAACTTGCAATACAGGTGGTAGGACTCTGGGCAAGATCAATGGCATGATAAAACTTAGACCAAAGTCACAGTCTTGATACATGATTACTAAATCTGTTTTCAGAAGGTTAAACTATATAATGACAAAGCCTTAAATCTTCTCTCTTTCTTTCTCTCTCCCTCCTGTTCTTTCACACACACACAATCATCTTTTTCATTCTTTCTTCTCTTTAGTCTGCAGAAGGCAAATTCCTGCAGCATTCCTGGCATAAGGAAAGAAGCTGATAACGCTGGTGTGTAATGCTGAAGCAGGAGCTGAAGTTACAGCTGTTTAATAGTTTCCAGCACAGGGCTCTTGCATTTTAGCTGGGGGAAGATTGCTGAGTGAAGCCTCGCAAGGGCACTGTGTCCTCTTGCTGCATCCAAGTGCAGTTGTGTGCCCGAGTGCCCTCTCTGGGAGAAGGCAGGGGTTGTGTGGCGACTACAGCACCAGGAACCAGGATTCCCAGCTGCTATTCTTAGCTCAGCAACCAATTTGTTGTAAAGCCTTTGGCAAATCATTCAGGCCTAATCCTGCACATACAGCAGCCCCCAACAACGTGCTTTCTGATTTTCACTGGGGGCAGAGGATCAGCTTCTTAACTTCTCCTTTTCTCGCACTCCAGAGAACCGGTGAATTGAAAAATGTGCAAGAAAATGTGATGATTTGTTCATGTTTATGAAGCAGTGACGTGGGCATCACTCTGTGATTTGTGTGATCTTGCATCCATAAAGGGAGATTGATTGATTGATTGCTGTTATCAGCTGGATCTCTGGAGCACAGGATTTTTGGCCTCTCTCATCAGAATACAATTTTACATGATTATACAGGATAATGCTGGAAATGCCTCTGCACTGTCCAGATGGCAGGGTCAATGTAGCGTGGACCTTGCTCAATTGCTTTGTGTGCCAGGATAAGTGCTGCTGCTTTCCTCTCTTTATGCTACTGGCATAGCTAGAAATTGAGGAATTCTAGGACTGTTGATAAATTCTGCAAGATGGAAATTAATACCTACAGAGACCTCTGCCTTTATTGACCTTAAATTAATTTTCTGCCCTTTCCCAAAGGTGAATGGCGGTGCTCATTTTTCTGTTGTACTTTCGCTTCAAAATAATCCGAGCTGCAATCTGAAAATGAAATGGTGTAAAAAACATTCTGGGCTAGGAGTTAATTTCAGGAGTACCTTGTAAGATAAAAGGGCATAACAGAAAGGTACTTTAATCTGCAACCTCCTTGCCTTTACATTTGGCTGCGCTCTGTTTTGTAGCTTGTGTGGTTCTGGTATCTGCTGAGTGCAGCATCTTGCTCTGCTGATTTGTGTAAGGCTTTATTTGCCTGCTGCAGGGACAGAGGTGGATTAATCTGTAGAGCTGTCGGCAGAAATCCGTTAGTAGGCTTTTGAGGGGAGATCAGCTTGAAGAAAACGCAACTTGATTTTTGTGTCAGTTGAATTTTTGGTAATATAACAGAAAGTCTGATCTCTTTGTAAACTTAGTTCTGAAAACACAGAGCCTGGTAGGGGATTTTTTTAGGTAGGTAACGTTTTAGTGTAGTGCTCTTGCCTGTGAAGGGACAGGGCTGCCCCAGAGCTCACAGATACTCGACGAATTGGGCTTAAAAGTAGGCATGCCTTGCTGAATAAATTATTTAGTTAAAATAAGAGACAGAAGAGCAGAACTATTACCTTCTGTGCCACTCGGGCTGGGACAACATTCTCCTTTCCTGAGAGAGGATGAATGAAAATATCAGTGAATGAAAATATCCTGTCTCCCACAGCAAGANGCTGGGACAACATTCTCCTTTCCTCTCTCCTCAGTGAATGAAACTATCCTGTCTCCCACAGCAAGTCAGTTCTGGGAACTGGAGGGGCAATGGTGCAAAGATCACAGGTAGCCCATGGTCAGAAGCTTCTGTTTTGTTGGGAGCTACATGCCTGTGCCTTTAAATATGCATATCAATTTGTTGGTGTCTCTCCAACTTGACAGTTTTTCTATTGTCTCTGTCTGCATTTGAGGCAGTGGGCTGGAGCTGCCACCAGTGCTGGTGACTCCTGGTCCTCATGGAACTTCACCAAGAGATGTACCTGCTAGTGCCCCCGTCCCACCCCAGTGCTGAGTTCTTTGAGACTGATGCACTAGGGCTGGGTCTGTCCCCCTTAAATGATGATGATGATAACAGCAATACCATCTATCAAACTGTTCCTGGCAGTCACTGCGTGGTTGTGGTTTGGAGCCCTTGTTCAGCAGTCTCCTGTACTTTAAAGAGATTCTCCTCACATTGTTCTAATCCTTATCCAAATGTATTTTCCCTTCCTGAGGGTATAGGAGTCTCTTGCTGTCCTGTCTGCTCTCTCCCTCTCAGTTGCTGGAGCCCTCCTGCCTTGAAGGGGAAGGTTGTCTGAAGGAACTTGTTTGCTGCAGCTCTGCCTGAGGGCTCCAGTACCCCTGTGGGCAAGGCATGGGATAAGTTTTGGGTTAAGTTGGCTGGTTTGCTTGTCTTGGGAGGACTTGGAAATAACAGTGAGCTTTCACTTTCCTTCCCACCTCCTTGGTAGAGAAGGTGGCAGCCCTGACTACTTCTCACCACTAAAACACAGGAAGGTTCATCCCCAGCAAAACTGGCATCAGGAAAGGGGCCAGGAAAAAAACTCTTGCTTTGCCTTCTCCAAGATGCTGGACTGGCATCTCAAGATGTGCTTAAATGTAGCCCAGTATTGACTCAGTTGTGCACTGTCTGACTTTAGTATTTCTATTAAAGCTAGCCCATAAACTAATGGAGGCTCTTTGACTCCTTTCTACACTGCTAGGTTTTTTTCCATTAGTTTTACTAAGGTTCCAGCCATAAAGCAGTTTTTTGGTCATTTTGTGTTAATCTCTTTCTGTTGACACTGGAGCATTGTGTGATTTAGGGCTTTGTTTTCAGCCATGATATGAAGGCTAATTACTTCCTTCTGGCATCCTCTCAGTAAGAAAGCATGGGACTTAATCTTTCAAAAAGAGAAAAGCAAGGAAAAAATTTTAAATGCCTAGAAGTGTTTGGTAAGTCCCTAGATTTGAATTTATTCTTCACAGTGGAATGAGAACAAAATATTAGGAGTTAAGCTCTAAATTCCATAGCTCTGTCTTTGTGGACGCAATTTTCTATTTGGGTTTTGCAGTTAAAATTTAACCTGTGCCTCAGGATGTTCAGTAATTAGGGGTATGGTATGGCTATTTATTTTTTATATAAAAGTATGTATTTGTCTTGTTTCAGCCTTGTGACTTGCTTTGATTACCCACTATCTTCTGGATAGTTAAACTGTATGTTTTCTCCCTGCCTCTTTCTTCATGTTCTCTCTTGCCTTAATTTGATGAGATTGGGAGAAACTACATCAGGAAACTTTGGAGCACTGGTAGATTTTTTCAATGGTAGTGTTTCACAGAGATTCCAACCTAAAGGCAGGCTGCTGTGCAGGGTGGGAAGGAAAAGGTTATTGCTCCTCAAGTGCCACTTTAGTACAACCAAGGGAACATCAGATCTTGGGTTCACTCATGTAACACAAGACTGACAAAGCTGAAAGGAATCATATTTCACTTCTGATTAAAGCAGTCCTTGTTAAACTTTTATGTAATATTTCTACATGGTCCAGGCAGTAAGGATTGGAGCCCTGCATTAGAAAATGCAGTACTCCACAGTGCAGTGTAAATCCCAGATAGTTTGAGAATGTCTCTCTGTAACCAACAGTCTTGGTAGGAAGGTATGCTTTTATAAAAGCTTGGTTTTTGTTGGGTGGTTGGTTTTGCTCAAGGGTCAGCATGCAGGTTCCCGGCTCTGCCAGTTCATCAGGCTGCCTTAGGCCATGTAAAACTTAAGCACGTTAGTCACTCCATTTAAATGTTATTAGCTAGGTGTATGGTTAAGTAACTTGATAAATTGGGAATGCAAGTTGTCAGCTGGGACTGGGGAAGTGTTCCCCCAAGTCTCTCATCTGGCCATGCCCCCTTTGGCAGAAGAAAAGTCAGGTGATTCTTTTGAAGATGGTCGTGTGAGATTCAAAGGCAGTAAACCCAGCAAACTTAACTTTATAAGCAACTAAGCTCTGTAGAGCATCACAAAGAGCAGCTTTTTGTCCTTGGGATCACCACAAAGCTGCCTCAGGCCAACAAGAAGTTGTAGGACGTGGTAATGAAATACTATTAGGCCTCTATGCTCACAAATAGCATAAGAGGAATTCAAATGAATTTTAAATCTCTCCTACAGAGTGTGAAATCGCGGCTGCCTGAACCATTTTAAACACTTGAAATAGAGGGATTACAATTCCATGAATGTTTTACAGAGATCTTAACTTTTTGAAAGTGTTTGTGGTACTTCTCGAGTCTTTTTCGACAACATACATAAAGAACATATTAAAAACCAATAAAGCTGTGTGCCTACAAGCTTTGTACCAAGGGAGATTTTACACACCTGTGGTTATTTGTCATGCATTAAAAAATACAAAATAAGCATTTCTCACCCAGATCGGGTATGCATACATTGTTCAAAAAATGCAATTAATTTTGAAACCTTGATATAGACATTAAAAATAATAGATCTATTTTTATTTATGTTCCAGTGTAAGCTTCTTCAGTTACACAGGCGTTGTGTTCATTTTGCTTTTCCTGTTCAAGTGCCTAACATACATATCCTTGGGCTTCATATGATTATTGCTGTAAGCTTTAAGACAGGCTCAATCACAGGATTGGTGACTGTAAAACAAATCATCAATCCTGAATTTTATTGCAGATAGAATCACAAACAGTGTCATATATACCTTGACAGTCGTAAGTTGGAAATTTAAAGAAAAGATAGAGGAATTACTGGTTTTTAAAGCTTGATGAGTGTCTAACTGTATCTTCAGCTGAACAATAGGATGAGAAATGACTTAGTGACTGAGCCTCTTTAGGGCTTCTGAGGTGACTTTCAGCCAAGGTTTTGGGTTTTGGTTGCACTTCTGAAGAGCAAATCCTACCCACATTCTCAGTGAAGGGCAGCTTTGTTCAGCATGGCCCCTGAGCACCATTGGAACAGCTGCTGCTGACTTCACAAGTGTAATTGCATAGTGTCACTTGTGTTGGGGACAACACTGAAATGCAGGCTTGTGCTGAGGGATCTGCATGGGAAACTGTTCTGCTTTGAGGTTTATTCATATTTGGCCATTCAGGTTGGAAAAGCCGGTTTGTACTTTTAAGAAGAAAGGTGGGATAAGAAAAAACAGCACAGTACAACATGGACAAGTGCTGATGGCATCTGCACAACACTCAGGGACTTGCCAGGGGCCAGATGGAAAGAATGTGGTGTAGTGGGCTGGCTGGAGTTACTTGGCCAAGTGTGTAAGGTCAGTGCTGCACTACAGCCAGGCACAGTCAGAGCAAACACTGCTCACAGAGCTCTCATAGCTGGCCAGCTGTTGTAGCAGTGGTGTTACCATAACCTCTGAATAGAATTAGTTGTCAAAGGAGCAGTAGCATTTCATGAGGAGTGGTTAAGCTGTGGACAATGCATGAGGTAGGTGCTGTTTGGGCATTCCATTTTTAGCACCAACATACCCAAATCACCAAAATCCCCATGAGGTTGGACCTTAAGAAACAGTAAGACTGGCTTTAGAAAGCAAGTTTCTTTCTGTGCTTTGTATCCAGGCTTTCAGTTTAGATTTGTCTGCAAACAAGCCTAAGCCTATTTATTTATTTATTTGATTAGTTTTGTCTTGTGTAAGCATGTTATTTGAGGTAGAGATTTGGAGAGAAGATAATTGCTTTGTTAACTGTGTTGCAATGAGTGATAGTTCAGGATCATGCAGAAGGCTAAATGAGGGGAGAAGTCTGCCTCAAAGCTGCAGGACCTTAGAGTTCCTGACCTCTCCAGCTTTATGGAAATCACTCATCTGAATGTAATTCCATGCCTTTGCAGAAAATAGTTCTTCCTTTTCTCAAGCTGCTTCCCATTGCTTTCTCCACTGCCCAAAAGATTTTGATTTAAACTCTAGGTGTGAATATCATTTTGAAGAAAACTGGTATGGGGGCTTTGGCTACCAGAGAAGCATTGTGTGATTGACTTGGAGATAGGAATAATCAAGGTTCTCATACAATAGAGATTTAAACTAAATATTCATGGCTGTATAAATGGTGGTCACAAGGCCTATGTGACATCTGAATATCAAGTGCTTTTATTTCTTGTCTCAAGCCAAGTTTTGACAAAGTCTGGAATTTCCTGCATGGGAGACTGGAGGTATGTAGCTGTGTGGTATGGGATCAACATGGTGAGCAAGACTTTGATTCAATAACAAAGGGCATCTCTTGGAAACTTTTCTTGGAAGAACAGTGGCAGATCCTGGTTAATGAGCAGAAGAAACTGAAACAGCAAGTAAATAAATGATGGAGAAAGGAACCTCCTTTTCTGCCTTTGAAACAGCCATTTTGGCAAGTTTTGAGCCTGGGCAGTGGAAGGATTATAACTGCTCCTGTCATTTTGGCTGGTGCTTGAATGGATAAATGGCTGCACACCTTTGTATTACAAAAGATCTACAGTGCCATCAACAAGTAACTTCCACGAAATCCTTGTTTGAAGAGCTCCCAGGCTGAGCCCTTCATAAACCTTTCAGCATGGTGGACTGGATTGCACCTTCAGTAAATGCCGTGTGCTGGGCTGGCTTCTACATTCTCTCAACCAACACCAGGGTCTTCTCCAGCCAGCAGACACATGAATGTGTGATACATGTGCAGGGTTTATTTTATTTATAGCTTTGGAGCTGCTTGGGGGAACCACCTCCCTTTTGCAACACTTAATTTCTTTTTCCTGACCTTGATCTTCGCATTTCTGTTTTCCAGGAGGTTTTTTCTGACAGTCACAGGAGGTTTGTCCTGCCTCAGCATAAGAAGGGCCATAGTTTGCATCCCTGTATAGCAGAGTGTGACTGATCTTTTCCTCATGTCATGCTCCTCTGAGCTGTGGTGCTGCTGTGCTACAGCACTGCAAAGCTTGTGTTGCCTGGTGTTTGCAGGGGGGAAAACAGAACCCAGGAGTTAGGGTGGTACTGAGGCCACAGAAGTCTCATTATCTATCTTTATACTTGAGGGTGGGGGCACGTTTGTGGCCACTGTTGTGTGCTAGTAGTATTTGGTCATTCCTGAGGCTTCACTTCACAGCCAAGGATCACTTGGCTGGAGCCCTGTGCTCAGCTGAGGTTCAGCATACCTCAGAGTATACAGGCAGGAGGGTTGCTTGATGAAGGCATTCAGTTTTGCAGTTGTTTTCCTTGTGACAGGCTTTTATTTTAAAGTTTTCCTTAATCCTTCTGGCAGCTTCTGCACTGCATCCCTGATTTGGTGGCTGGCCAGCACATATAATATGAATTCTCTCCCTTGTACTTTGGGCTTTGGTTCCTGTTGCAGGTGGGAAGCTCAAAACCCTGACCCAGTATGAGTGTAGGTGCCTTGTTTTTTGTGAGAGGCCAGGCTGACCACAGTTCTCATATCAGAATGTTCCGTTCAAGTGCCCTGCCATGATTTCACACTCTGTAGGAGAGATTTAAAATTCATTTGTCTGTTGTTTGTGAACATATAAGCCAAACAGTACTTCCTTCCCACATCCTGCACTATACAGACTTCTTGTTGGCCTGAGGCAGCTTTGTGGTGATCCCAGGGACTAGAAGTCCTTGCTTTTTGGCATTGGATATTTTAAAAACAGGTACAGAGAGCAGCTCCCTTTTCTCAAAAATGAGCAATTGTCTACATGCCCTCTCAGCAGTCAGATCCTATGCAATGAATTGGGAGCCCTGTGACACAGAACTGGGCTGCTTATTTAATTACTGCAGTATGTAATCAACTTCCTCTTTTGAGGAGTGTCTCGTTGGCTGGTAAGAGATCTTTCCAGGTCACTTGGACTTGTAGGGATTTGGGGGGCTGTTAGGGGTCTTTTTGTTTGGTGGGGGTTTTGTGTGTCTTTCTGATTTTGGTTTTTGGTTGTTGTTGTACCACACTGAAGTGTGATAAGGAACTTAATTTGGGATAGATGATCCCAGCCCTAGAGTGTTTTTGCAGATCACCAAGACCTGTCTTAGCATGCAGTTTTGATGAGGAGATAAATGTAATTTGGAAAGGTAGTTTCCATGAACGTTGTATTTCCTAAAAAGTGTATTTGGAATGTTTTTATGATGTGGTGTGCTGGTCTTGACTGGGACACGATGGATTTTCTTCACAGCAGCCAGGATAGAACCATGTTTTGGATTTCTGCTGGAAACACTGATGATAACTCAGGGATGTTTTCATTACCTCTGAGCAGTGTTTGTACAGAGCCAAGGCCTTTTCTGCTTTTCACCCCACCAGTAAGAAGGCTGGGGATGCACAAGGAGTTGGGGAGGACACAGCTGGGACTGCTGACCCCAGGGCCATCCCAGACAGTCTGTCCCAGGTGTCCTGCTCAGCATACAGAGCAGGGGGAGAAGGGAAGGATGTGGACATTCAGAGTGATGGCATTTGTTTTTCCAAGTCACCTTTACATGGCATGGAACCATGCTGTCCTGGGGATGCCCAAACATTTGCCTGCAATGGGAAGTGGGAATGAATTCCTAGGTTTGGTTTGCTTTTCTTGTCTGTGTGGCTTTTGCTTTCACAATTAAACTGTCTTTATCTCAGCCCACGAGTTTTGTCTTTTTACCCTTCAGTTCCCTTCCGCATCCCACTGTGAGGGGAGGAAGCAGCTTTGTGGGGCTGAATTGCTGTCCAGGGTTAAACCATGAAAAATGGGTGGATTGTGATGAAAAATTGTTAATCCTCAAGCTTGTTTTGAATTTTCCGTTGTTAGTTTGTGTAAGCAGGCCAGTTCAGACAGGGGAGTAAAATCATCATGTCCCTTTACCTTGCTGAACTGAGATACAAAAAAAAAAAAGCTTAAGGAGCCTGTTCATGAGCAATAATTTCTTTATTGTTAGTGTCTCAAGTAAGTTAAGTCCCCAGTTCCTGACACAAGCACTTTTGGCTTCCTGGGTTTGTTGGAAAAGCTCCCCTTTGGGCCCAGGCAGCGCTGTGAGTGCAGGCAGGGACATGCACCCAGTGAGTCGGGGCAGGGAAGTTGTGCTCTACTCTTCTGCAGCTTCCCCAGGGCTGTGTTTGCTCCTGCAGCAGCACAAGTTAGCAGTTGGAAAAAGCTGCAGCTGAATGTCTGGCAGTGGTTACATCCAGCAGAACTGCAGGAAATACACTGGCATGTGAGCTTCAGCGGATTAACTTCCTTTCTGTTTCCTATTGAAATGCTTCCCAGGGCATGTTGCATACAAAGCTGTATCAAACAAATCTCTTGAGCTTTCTGCATTTTCAGAGTCGTGGAACTCTGTTTTCAGCTTTCAGCAAGTTTTCTTGGTAGCTGAGCTAAGAAGTGAGGCTAACACTGGAATGTCCTTGCCCATCCTGTGTTGTGATCACTCTGCACTTGCAGCATGAGCCACCTGGCTCCCTCCCAGGTGTTACTCTTGTGAGCTTATATTTGGGGATGAGGCTGAGCTTTACAAGCAGAAGGCCCTGGGAAGGTCCCTCAAGCATTGCTGCATCAGAAAAGGGCTGGGGCTAAGGTAAGGTGGGGGTAAGGTGCCTGGCTGCCATCACTGCCTCCAGTGGCTCAGTTGTCTGCTGCCAGGTGATCTGGTCCAAGGGACCCAGAGTGCTGACTCTGGGGATCAGTGTGTTCAGCCTTTGCTGGGATGCCTGTGCTGTTTTGTGGGCCTGGTTCTGGGTATTTGTGGAATTTGTTGGCTCTTTTATTTCTCTCCACGTTTTCAAATCAGTTTTAACACCTTCAAATCTATCACAAAAGGACAGTTTTTAACCCATAAATTAAACCAACGCTCTTTTTCAAAATATTTCTCACCAAGGAATTTGCTCCCTACTACAGTGGATCCAGTTTCATTGATGGATTTTCAAAGGACTGAGATCAGTGTGAGCCCTTACTGGTCAAGTCTGCAGTCAGGCAGCCTGTCCTCCCTGTCCTCTGAAACTGGAAAACCTGGTGGGAAACTCTCTTTTTACCTAGTAGAGCTAATCATTAATTAGCAGGGGATGAAGTACACCAAACAATCTGCTATGCCAGATGGATGCTTCAATGTTAATTTATGTTCTCAAAATAACTGGACATAGATATGCACCACACCATGGCCTAAATCTTGCTTTTGTTGAAGTCAGTGGTAAAAATTATGTTGGCTTTAGTGATCCAAGTGCGTATTTCTTTGAGAAAAATGTATTTTGGCACCATACCGTAACAGTAAAAATGAAATGAATAAAAGGCATCCAGAGCAGTGGACTTTACCTTCTTACACAGGGGCACATTGGTGAAAAAATGAAGTTTTGTTTTTATCTCCCTAGAGCATTTCTATTATCTGAATGCCAAGAAATGAGTAATTTGGTTTGGTTTTGGTTTTTCTGTTTTGTTCCTATGCATAACTTCTTATGTGTCTTCCTAAGAGAGTTGGAACTAAAGCCTAGTCTTGGAAAAGTTAAGCAGTATGTTGCCTTCTCCTTGAAAGCCTCATGAAGGAGACCAAAAGAAAAAAAGCAGTTAAGTTAAAAAAGTCATGGTGATAACTTATTCTACCACACTTAATTTTACATGAAGAAGGCTTACTACAAATTTCCTTCCATATTTTTCTTCTGTCTTTTCATTTTGTTGGGGTTTTCCTCTTTTCCATTCAGCTTCTCATAGCCAGCAGTAATGTGCCTGACAGATCTATATGAACTACCTGTGAGAGAACCACAGAGCTCACTGACAACCTGCAGTCAGTAGCTCAAATCAATAGTTCATCCATATTCTGTAAAAGACAGTGGATTTGTTCTGTCATGCTCATGCAAGGAGCCAGGTATTTGCTAAAGGTATTATTTGTAAAGCTGGAGAAGAGACGGGCCCTGGAGGAGGGAAGAAATTTGAATTTTTCTGCTTTTGTCTTTTTCATTGAAATTCAAAATATTGATGACACATCTTACCAGTTTTTAACAATGAAAATAAGCTTTCTATACTGACCTTTGGCAGTGTTCACATGAATTTGATGGTTATTTACAGAATGAATTGTGTAATCCAAAAGCCAATTCAAGTCTCCACTAGCATCCTTTAAAAATAAAGCACTACGTGGTATGCACAGTCTGACCTCACAAGCTTCAATTCGATTTTCAGGGTTTAACCAAAACATTGAATTACTTTCACCTTTGTGATACTGTGAGGATTATTTTTAATTAAATGAAGTGTTTTAACATGTTCTAATTGGTTTTTTAGCAGATGTGTCTAACGCTTGATAGAGAGTGGCTAGTTCTGGGAACAAGACAATGTTGTCTTGCCTCTTCTATCTGAGAGTTGGGTAAATATTCCTTGAGGTTCAGGGAGAGGTTATTGATGACTTCCCTCTTATTGCAGTCATGTGCAAATCCCAGAATACTTGTGTGTGAAGTGCAGGGAGGAGATGATGTGTACAGGTTAAATGGTCTGATCCTCACTTGTGCTGGAGGAGCAGCTTATTCCCACAGCAAACAGTGCAGAAAGCAGAGGCTGAATCTGAGCAAGTGTGGTTTGTGACCTTGCCTGACACAAAGTACCCATCTAGCCCCTCTATTGCTCACCTGCACAGGGCAGAGAAAAAGGTGGAAGGCAACTCGTGGGTTGAGATAAGGCAGTTTACTAAAGTGAAAGCTTGCTTGTGCACAAGGAAAGAGTAAAATCAGTTTTATTCCCTACTTTGCATCAGCAAGAGCTTTCTGGCCCCTTCTGGGGAAGCAGGGCTTCAGCACACGTGGTGGTAGATTGGAAAGACAAACATCTTAAATAATGAATGCCCCCCCTTCCTCCTCCTTTTCTGAGCTTTTATATCTGAGCTAATGTCATATGGTCTGGACTACCCCTTTGGTTAATTTGGCCTGGTTGTGTCCCCCCAGGATCTTGCCCAGCCACAGCCCCTCGCTGAGGGGACAGTGCTGATGCTGTGCCAGTGCTGCTCAGCAGCAGCCAAAACACTGGTGTGTCATCAGCACCTGTCCCCTGCAAAGCCCAGCGCTGTGAGTGAGGGCTGCTGTGGGACAAGGAGCTCCATCTCAGCCAGACCTAATACAGCAAGTCATTAGTTCAGCTCATTCTTACTCCCTGATGTACTCTCAGCCCACTTTTAAGGTTACAGTGAAGCCTAAATATACATTTCCCTGAAAAAACATGCCATAAATAATAAACTGTTTCTTCACCAAAGCAACACAAGAAGTTCTCTACTTTTTAAACCGAGGCAATGGATGAACTCAAGGGGGGGTCAAAGCTACTGCAGAACAACGTGTACCTGACTCTTCCTGCCAGGCCTGTGCAGTCTGACATGGCCCAGGAGGTGGGCACGGGCTGTACAGTGGCTGAGCTCCCTCCAAGGGGTGTATTCCGATGTAAGGGACCAGAGAACTGTGCTTGGCCCTTTCCTTACCAGAATACGTGTGACCCAGAGTGTGGTGAGCAAACCTAGGTTTTCTTAGCATGGTGCACCTTTTAGCAGACTTGGAAGGAGGATCCTTGGCCCTTCCAGTAGTCTTGGTGTTAGTGTAGAAGATGGGGTAACACTGTCATGGTTTAGGAATGGTATTTCCCAATTTACTGCTCCCACTGAGACTCTTCAAACCACACTCCCACTGGCTCCATCACCCCCTTCTCCTTCCCTTTGATGTAATGGAGAGAATTGGAGGCATGAAAGGTAAAGATCACAGGTTGAGATAAGAACAATTTACTGGAAACAGCAATGAGATAAGAAAACCAGCAGTAACAGCAGCAATACTAGTGACAGAGGGTACAAGAGGCAAGTTATTCACATGGAAAACCCCCTACAACAGATTCCCCTCCCACAAAACTGCCTTCCCCTCAGCCCTGGCAGTGATATGGGATGGTATAGAATAACCTCTTGAATAACCTGGAGCCTTGGCCATGCCCCCTCCTGGCTACTGCAAAAATTGACCCTATCCTGGCCAGAGCCAGGACAAACTGTCTGAGGAGAAGCTTAATCTGAGGAGATTGGAAGGTGCTGGAAAAAGAAGGCTACACAGCAATAAATGAAAGTGTGACAAAATCTGGGAAAATGAGAACGTTCACCTTATCTTGCAGTTGTAATGGGATTTCCTTCCCCCCCAGAGTAAGCATTAAGATTTGCAGAGAGCATGAAGGTCTGGGTCAGAGCTGAGCCATAGCTAGGTGCTTTGGTACTGAAATCTACTCTTTGTTCATTATTTCCAAAAATTAGAGTTGGGTTTAGGTTAATCCTACCCCTCATCTCTTTGCTTGTTGCAGAATTTCCTTTTCTCCTGTCCGGCTTCCTATCGGCTTTTAACCTGTCTCCCAGTCTGATTGGCAGTGAGGTGTAGGGCCGAGGTGTGACCACTCCTCTTGCATCCCACTCATCTCGAGATAGAGAGAGAACTGCTGAAATATGGGATGAGGTTTCCAAAAGGGATGCCTTCAATTATCTGGTTTACAAGCCGCATTTCAGGGAAGGAGAAGAAGGGGATCTGTTTGTGATCAAGAATTTTCCATGTTGGCCTGCTCCTATTTTGCTTGCAGGTGGGAAATCTGCCTTTATTTGATGACTCTGCATTCAGGGGCTACTGAATATGATCCCTCTCCCTCCATGTGAGCCAAAGACAATTAAGCAGAGTATCTAACTACGTGGTGTCTTAAATTTATGGTTAGTAGCTCCCAAAAACTCCAAAGAAGCTAAAGAAAGCTTGTTCATGATCTGTTTTGCAGGGCAGGCTGAGGGATAGGTGAGAGATGTTGACATTATTATTTTGAGAGGTATGGTTAATACTGGTGTTTATAGCTACCTAGTGCCAACTTGCTTGATTAAAACTGTGTAAGATTTCCAAGAGTATCAGGAAACCTAGGGTAATGTTGGGAGAGAGAAAGGAAGCCAACTGCCTTTTTTATAGATCAAATTGCAAGAGAACTTGAGTTGCTGTGCTGTTGTATTTATTGCTGGGGACAGTGGTGTGAAGTGTAAGCAGACAGATGCATCACAGATGATGGCTGGAAGTCTCTAAGTGAGTGGCATCTAGATAATATTAAGAAGTGATCCCTTCCCTTTGCTATGGTGTGATGTTCTCTGTTCCCCAGACCAGTCTATAGCAGTTATGCTGAATGCACAATCCTTCAAAGCAGAGTGCAGCCTTCTGATGTGCTGCACCGCAGGGCCTGCAGACTGTGCAAGGGATAAACAGGCTGTGTGCACTGAATCACAGAGTAGTTTATGGTGTTCCTATCAGAGTGTATTAGAGTGCAGCTTCTGGAAGTGCCCCAGTAAAAACAAATACTGTGTTTGAGACATAATCACTGACTGTAGCAACATTGATTTAATATGTAACAACATATCTGTGGGGGGGAGTGAGAATTACTTGGTTCAGTCACTACACAGGTAGGAAAAATTGCTCTCTTTATGTGTCTTCTCTGTGGCTCAGCTGGGATTTATTGTCATAACAAAATAATTTTGTACCAAAAAGTAGCCATTTTCTCCCACTGTAGCTTTAAATACCGATTTGGAAGGTGGGAAGGCAGCGCTGAGATGCCTGTGGCTCTGTTTTGCCTGTGGTTTCTTTCAGCACAGGAGGCAGAGTCCCTGGCATAGTCTGGAGTGCAGCATCCCCTCTGGTCCCAGCAGCAGCCTGGGGGTGGTGCCAGGCTCTGCTGCTGCTCTCTGTCCACCAGCAAAAAGTGAGACACATCCAGCATTCCCTGGGATGGGAACTTGCACTCCTGTTTTCTCTCTTCCTAAGTTTTTACTTCCACAATAGTAGATGTACTTAGTGGAAACAAACCTGTGAGAGATTGGAGGTGTCCGTGTAGCCCTTCCTGGAGGGAGCAGCCACCTTGGCACGAGGAACTTGTCTGGACTGAATGGAGAAATGGTGGTGGCAACAGCTGGGCTTTGTCTTGGAGCTATAAACAAGGACTGGTGAGTAGGTTGTAAAGGGGGGGCTTGGGTTAGTCTTTGAGCTGAGGCTTGGTTTCTGCAGTTTAGTTTCGGTACTCCCACAGCCGCTTCACAGATTTTAAGAGCAACAGCCCTTCTTGAGGCAGTGAAAATCTTCTTGAAGCCAAGTAGTGGTATTTTTGGCCTTCATTTCTCTGACTTCTTTTCCTATCTGCAGAGAAGGATAAATGTGCTTTTATCTTTACTGTTTCCTGCTGAGTCTGTCTAGATGAGAAGGTTGCTGGTGGTACAGTCATGGCTTTGTATGGATGTGGGGCTCTTCTCCCAGTTTGCCAGGCTGTAACCCTCCAGCCTTAGAGCATCAACAGCAAGCCAAGAAGGCAGCTGCCTTCAGGACGGGGTTCTTGCAGTGCTGCTGACGTCCCTGGTCGGTTATATTTATTTGTGTGTTTCCCCCTTCTTTCTAATTATGCTGATATTTACTGCTCAGCAGCTGTAGTCTGAGGAGAGTGGTAAGTGCTGCCTCTGCAGCTGACACCCGCCTGGTGCCTTGGCTATGTGTCAGCAAAGGCCTGTTGCCAGCTGGGGTAGGGCTGTGTGACCTTTGCCTTCAGCTGACCAGAAGATTATGCCCCCTCCTTGGAGTTACCCTTTGGAGTTACCCACTAGATAACACCCTGAAAGTGAAAAAAAAAAAAAAAAAGTGGTTGTCTGATTTATGTGGCGGAAAGGCCCCCAAAATGAATGCTTGGGCAGTTCTGGGTAGGTGATACTGTCCTGATTCCTGGTCCTAAATTGCCTGGTTTGTGTCAGTATGTGTTCCATAGTTCTCCCACGTCTGTTTCTGAGGAATTCTGTATGTGCTGATTTCACAGGAACCTGCTAGGTGCCCAGTGTGGGAGAGCATGAGAAAATGGTCTTGAGAAATTTTCTTGTTGAGAGTCCTTCATCATCAATCCCCTGAGACCCAGCTCCAGTGTGATAATACTGGCACTAAAAGAGACCCGGACTGAGTGATGAAATGGTCTTTTGGACCTTAGGCTATAAATTTCAGAATGCTCTTAACAATTTATCACCCTTCTGATTCTGCAGTAAAGCCTGCTTTGATTTTTAAATGACCAAAAAAATAAAGTCTCTTGACTCTGTTTCCATGCGTCACTGTCCCAGTTCAGAAGCTCTTGAATTTACGTGATAGCTGCCTCCCATTTCCATTTCCAGTGGTGGGAATGCAGCATCATGGTTAGGAGCATTGTACTCTGGAATGGATACAGGAGTGAAGGGGTGGGATGTCTCAGTTGAGCTCGGATGTGGCATCTAGAATAATGTTAAACCTGACTCTGATCTGGTCTCTGGAAGCAGGTTTTACACCTGTTTTCATGTGGGAAGATGAAAGTGATGAAGTTAAGGACAATTTACTCCTGTTTGCTTCAGGGAGATGTGAAGATCAATTTGCAAAATCCGTTTGCAGGCGGTGCATGTCCTGAATTGCTGAGTGCAGGAGGTGATGGGAAGCAGGCTGGTGAAAGGCCTGGTGCATGATGCTGCACTCTTGTTGGGGAAAGGTGTCTGCATTTGGAGCCCCATTTTTCCCTGGCAACAACAGACACAAATTATTCCCTGCTCTGGTGATTGCAGGGTATTTGCCAGCGTAGAGCTTTGTGCTGAAATCTTTCGGCTGGCATGCAGTAATTGGTTGGTTTTTAATTTCTTTCCTTTTTTTTAAACAGCACTTCAAATGGTGCAGCTTTGCCATGGGGTTATAATTACATAAGCCATAGAAATGTACTTCAATGACCAGTCAAATGACTTTGTTTTTTCCAGTAGTTTAAGCTGGCCATTTATTAAGTTGTTGAAGGAATATAATTGAAATTCATTGGGGAGTTTAATTTCATCAAGCCCTCTATAGCTTCATGCTTTTGCTGTGTCTGTGTGCATTTGGGTTGCCTGTAAATGGCTCGTTCACTTTCATAAAGGAATTAGCACAACTGTGCAGCTGTGTGAGGAGCCAGGCCCCAATCCCCACCCCACACTGTTCAGCATGCCCAAGTTTATTCTCATAAACATGTGCAGAAGTGGCCTCTAACTATTGCAGTCGGTAGAATATTTTTATATTTTCATTAATTTTATTGCAGGCCTTTATTCAACTTTTAAGCATAAACAGACACCTGAGGACTAATGTAGCACAGAAGGTTTTGGTGGCTGCTCTGGGATGCTCCTGCCACGCTGGCTGTTGCTGGGAGATGGCTGCTGCTGCCTTGCAGCCCCGTCAGGCTTTGTGGTCGGCAAGAAACTCGCTTGCTTTCTCTCGCCTCTGGACTTTTCAGCTCTGTAGGCTTGCCTGCTGGTTCTGTAGGTGTCAGCCTGATCTGGGGTCTGCCCCCAGCTTAGTGTGGAGGGCTTAGCCAAGAAACAGTGCTTTGCAAGGCAGAGTCCTCTGCAAGCAGCGCTTGGTGCCCTGCTGCATCCCCCTTTCCTGCACAGCCCTGGGCTCTCCTCTGTGTGTGCCGCAAGACCCTGCACTGTGTCCCCCTGTCAGCCCCTGTGATTTACCTTCCTTCCGAACATGTAACTTGTGGGGCCCAGTGATGCTTCCTGGCACTCCGAAACTGGGAGGGAGGAGTCAGGGGACTTGTATTTCTTAGATGTGGCAGGCCTCCTCCACTGGGATTTCTATAACCAGCAAATCCGGGGAGGAGTTAAAGCGCTGCTTGTCTGATCTGAAGACATGAACTAGCAGGGACCTTCTCCACCGGCTCCTGCTCTGCGGAAAATCCCGTCTCGGCGTTACCGAAGGGAGGTGTGCGGTCTGTCCCGTGTGGCTGTCCCGGGTTTTCGGTGCGGTGGCTCCGGTGCTGTCCGGGATGTGTGTGTGTGTGTGTGTGCTCCTTGTGCGTGCTGCCGGCTCTGCCGCCGCTCGGCGTGCGCTCACCGCTGTCCCCATGGAAACGCAGCCGCTCTTTTTTCCTGTGCATGGTAGTGCCTCACCTGGATTTGCATGCTTTTGGCAGTCTTGTTCCTTAAGCCAGTGGCTTTAGCTGTGAGAGGTGAGCGTGTGGGGAAGGAGCTGGTTACGGAGATCTGGGTTCTTGCTTTAATTCTTTCACTAATGGGCTTCAGGTAGTCAGTTTTCACTTTGGCCCCTTGTAAGTGGGGAGGGCAGAAGGGTGAACACTGACAGTGGGTTCAGTTCTGCTCCACAGTCTGAGTTGCAGGCTTGAGGGAAGGGTTACTGTGTTACCATGTGAGGGGTTTTTTTGCATAAGTTGGACTTTTGAGTGATTATAAGAATTATTGTCTGGTTTGTCTGAATTGGTCCTCGGTGAATTTCCTCATTGTCTGGCATCTCTGCAATTCCTCACTTGAAAAAACCAGGCTGACGGGCTGTTAGCATGGGCTGAGCCCAGCAGGACATACATGCTTCTCTGCAGTGTGGTCTCTCTGCCTTTTCTTTTAATTTAACTTCAGCATCTTCGGATTGTTTTCTAGTGATTGTGCTCCACTTTGTTGAACCCATCCTCGACAAGGCTCAGCCTGTTCAGTTTGCACCACAGCTTCTGTGCTTTCTGGCAGTGTCATAATGCCAGCCCTACTCAGACTTTTTTTTTCTGAGGCAGATGTGAAAGAGAGCTCACAGAGCAGAGATTGGCCTAAGATCACACAAGAAAACCTAGAATAATAGTGCAGGCAGCTTTGAATTCTCAATTTTGATCTGTAAAACATGGTGGGGGAAGTCTCTTCCTTGAGTCTTGTAAGGGTAAGTGCATCAAGAGCAGTTCAGAGAATAATGTATTTCAGTTGTGATGACCATATAAACACACTGTATTTCAGGCTTGGGGATGCTACAGACTCCCCAGATTCTTGTCACCTCTAAAGATCCAACTCTTGTGTGTCTGCTGTAGCTGCAATCACAGAGTAGGGTGGATTTTAGGAATGTGTTTTGTTTGAAGCTACTGCTTTAAGCACACTAGCAAAAGTGTCTTCTGAGTCTTTGCAGAGCAGAAATTTTGAGGGGGGTATGCAATACCTTGAAGTTTTGTGCTTACTTAGTAGCTTAGGCTTGGTTTCCACATCTGAGATGTAGGAAAAAGATTAATTAAATAGTCTGAGGTGATTGGGGGTGGAGGGAAGGGCTTGTTAAGCAGCCTTTTCCTCTGTAAAGTAAGATCTCCCCGTCAGTTACAGGGAGATCAGTTGCACCGTTTAGAATAATGCTACAGTTAAATCATGTTTATGATGAGCCCTGGGAGGCCAGGGACGTGAAAACTGCTCCTCTGTTCCCTTCTGTGCACGGGGTTATTTGGGAACGTTGATAACCAGGGGGATCCCTGGCCACCCACGGCTGGGTTGCAGTGGCCTTGTGCTGTGTGGCTTTATCTACTGGAATGTTTGAAATCAGGAGTAAAATTCTAACGTGTGAATGTTCAAATTACCACTGAGTTAGCACTGAAACACTGAGGAGGCTGTTCTCTACAGAGGTGCTGAGCCATTGCAGCTCCAGCTGCTTGCAGCAGGAATATTACCAGTAGCTCAGCAGTTTGGAAGCTGCTGAAGGACTTGCAAGCAGATGTAGATGACTGCCTCTCGGCAGTGAAGTTGAAAATACTGGCCTGAATTTCCATGGCAAAGGAACATAAATAAATAGCAACAAATTAAGCAGGATGGAGAGAGGAATAAGTTCATGATAGCCGTAAATGTTGTGGGAAATTAATTCTTTCTTCATAGCTGTTCTTAGAGTAGTAAGTCAGCCAGTGTGAACTCACAGTGGTGTTAAATCACTCATGGTGATTTGGTGCTTGGGACTTGAGTGCAGCTGGCTGGTAGCTTGGTGTGGCATTGATCTTATTTGATGGGATTGTTCCAGCCCAGTGAATCACAAGCTATTGCTTCTGATTTACCCGTGTCTCAGTTCTGGCCAGGACAGGGTTCATTTTTGCAGCAGGGAGGTGGGGGCACGGTCAGCACCTGGAGGTTATTCTGATACCCCCTCACCATTGCCGGGTCCTGGGGGGGTCTGGCAGCAGTCAGGGCTTGCTGGGCTCTGTGACCAAATTGCAGGTGAAGCATTCACCTCCCTTGTACCCTGTTACTAATATTGTTGCTGTTACTGTTAATTTCCTTACTTCATTACTGTTTTCAGTAAATTTTTTCTTATCTTAGGCCCTGATCTTTACCTTTTGTGCCTCCAGCTCTTCTCTCCAGCCCCCTGCAGGATTGGGGGGGGAGGTGTGAGCAAGCAATGCCTGGGTTCCAGTGGGAATACCATTCCTAAAATACAGCACCCCACCTCCACAATGGCCTAATCCTCTTCTTATTTGTGACAAAGTTCTTGTTCTCCATATGCACAGAAAAGTTACTAAGAATGTGTCCTTTCTTACCGTTGTGTTATCCTGCAAGAACTGTTCTGATTGAGTTTGCAGTGGGGAGCAGGGAGAGACTCCCAACTGTTGGTCCCTTGTGTCAGACAGGACTTTGCCTGTCAGACAGGAATTCACCCAGAGCACAAATCTGCAGAAAACATGTTGTTACCCCGGAGTGGGGCAGTTCTGAGCTTGCAGGGCAGTGAACCTTTCTCACTCTAAAAAGTAAGAGGCGTTTTTACCTGGAGACTGCTTTGATACTGCCCTGCTGGGAATGTCATGTGTGCCAGCACAGTGCCAAGTATGAGCAGGAAACCAGGAGTTTTAGGGAGCCCTGCCTGCCTGTTCCTGGCGTATCTGATGGAGAAAGTGTATAGGTGGGCACTTGGTAGTAAAATATGTGTCGTTCTGAAGCAGCAGTATCTTTAGAAATGCCACAAGATATGCCTTATTCTCCTCTTCTTTTGCAAGCTGAGTGGTGGACAATTGGATGTATTGGGAGGACAAGACAATGATTCTCAGTGTGGAGGTTGTCTGGCACTACACTGAGGTACAACAGAGCGTTGTAATTTCTATTTTAAAAATGCAGTAGTTAAATTTTAAAGCCATAAATGAATATGCTTGTAATTGCTTACTGCATCTACTGCCATTATCTCTTCTCCTCTTCTTGTTTTTTTCCCCATTGCTCTGCTTTTTCAAGCAGGGACATAATTCTCTCTGCAGGTTTTTTTTCAGCACATACAGCTGTGAGTTGGCCTGCACATCAATCTTCTCTTACCTAGGGAAATACTTCAGCTCATGTAGATCTGTTCCTTCCATCAAGAGAGTCAACTTCTTCATAGACCTTCAGGTCATTTAAAAGAAAAAAAGAATCTTCCCGCAGTTTTCCAGAATCTTCACTGCTCTTTGAATACTCCCTCTAGGAATTATTTGGTAAAGGATAAAAGCAGAGCTGTGGATGTGGAAATGCTCATGGGTGTTCAAGCACAGGAATGGGTTAATTGTTCCGTAGGGACATATTAGAGTTTGCTCTCTCCCCTCCTTGCTCTTTCAATAAATTTTTCTTTCTTGGTGTGAGATAAGGATTAGGGCTGTTGAACCAGACTTGGTTCCAGTTGAATACAAACAAGAAGCAATTTTCTCCACATACACGCAGAAATTGGCATCCTGGTTTTGAGTTGTGGAGTATTGCTTCAGAACCCTTCTCCACACCTGTGAAGTCTAGCTGAGCTGCTTCATTTAAAATGGGCTTTTTTTCTTTTTTCAAATGGCATGTGATTACATGAAAACTTCATCTGTTTTTAGATACATCAGCATCAAGGCAGTCATTTGATAATCAGAAAACCATACAAATGTGATAGCGTGGCACAAGAGCAAATTGCTGCCATGGGGAGCGTTGCTTTCACTGCTGCTTCCTCGCTTCTGTGCCAGCAATTTCTAAGTTGTTGGGACAGGATGGAAGCTGTCTGAACACACAAGGGAATGTGAATAAAATGCCAGCAGTCTCTGTGTTTAACTGGATATCTTTGTACTTGGTTCTTGTTTAATAATACACCAAGGCTGTGCTTCTCTTGCTTCTTCTCTGCGTGCTGCAATTGTCTGATGCCTAAAATGTGACCCTTTATGTGTAATCCTGCCTTTGTGTTTGTAACAGGAGTTAACTTGGGGACAGTATTTGCTCCAAACTGTGGGCTTCTGACCTATGCCTCACCTTTTATTTCTTTTTCTAGCAGCTGAGGCAATTGATATTATTTAAGTCGGTAATAATATTTGAAGCATGCCTGGAAATATCTGATAAGTGGCTTCATGCTTTTGATAAAAAGAGTGAGGCAGAGAAAAGCAGAGCTTAGTGTAAAGTTTATTAAATGGCAGAGCACGTTTAATCTTCCCACCCCACAAATTGAAGCCAGAATCCAGCATTTGTGTCCCTGCAGCATCACTAAAAACTGATTTGTCTTTGCCACAGCAGATTGTTTTTTTCTTTCTCAGACGGACATAATGGGTTGTTTGTTCTTTCTTCTTGGACAGCTGAGTTATGTGTGCACAAACCCACCTACCTCTGTGCTCCAAAATCATGGAAATCAGCAAGTTGCACAGCTACCCTTTTTGTATTGACAGTATTGTAGCATGCTGTAAGTGCTAATATTCATTACTATGCACCAGCAACTGCTTGTGTTTGAAATGAAATATTCTACAGCTGCCAGTTAAATGGCAGATAAAAATAAAGAATCTTGAGGGACAGGTATGTGAACACTTAGAGGATGTAAGAATCTTCCCACATGCCCACTGATGAACACTTCTCTCCTTATCACTTTCCCCTTGTCTTGCCTTCAGTGTGCTTCGTTTTACTGAACTTTAAGGCTGATTGCAAAATTCATGAGAACTAAATTGAAGTCTTGAATAGATAGGTTGTCAGAAACTACTGCCCGAGTTGTGGTAGTAACAGCAGAGCCAATAGTGTGTTACCACAAATTGCATGTATTTTATGTTTTCTGGCTTTTCTCCATGATTTTAGTGCTTTGCCACTTCTGTTGGGGATATCATCAATTATCATCTGAAAAATAAAATAAATTGGCTCATTTACTGATGCTGGGTGAAAGACTTGCCTGTGAATTTACAGTGCTTCCCCACAGCTGGTAAGCTCAGAGGGTCCTGAGATGCTGATGGGTCTTTTTGTACTTGGATTTTTCACTGGAAAAATTGGATGGCAGACAGCCCAAAATACTGCATTGAATGCATGTTGAAGCCACAAGCTGCATCTAGGAGTCCCAAGTCCCAGTGCTGCCATTTCCATTGGATTTCTTCCATGACTTGCAGGTAAAGATCCAGGCTCCTCCTGGTAGTTTGAATGACCATGAGCACCACATACACACTTCTGCTCCTGTGGCTGTTTCAGTTTTCACTCCAGCTTTCTGGAACATGTTGTTTTTATCCAGGAAGAAATTGAACGTAGTAATTTGCCTGTTCTTGTGCTTGAGAGACAAAAGCCTTTCCAGTCATAAACATAAAGCTGGGGAGAAATGCTCTGAATTCTTATTTTGTGGGGTGTTTTCTTAGAGTAGAGGAGCTGACCTTTTCCCAAGGGAGCAAGGCTGCCCTAAAAAAAAGCATCTTCAAATGGAAGAATACCTTTCTTGACCTTTTTTTTCCTCACTTAAGCCACAGGACTTTGTTCTAGAGAACTCAGCACCTGTATGTGCAGTTGCTTTCCCACACTTGAGGTTCTGCTTTATATGTAAGTTTTGGACCTGATGTCAAAATCTGAGGTTGTGCAGGACAGAGATAAGTTAGGACAATGTCTCCTTTTAGCCCTCAGAAACAATCTTTGGACGGCTAGTGTTGGTGAAACTGCTGTGAGACTGTATTTTTCTCTGAGGTACACAGCTTAGGAGATAAAGCTACTCTAAATGAAACGTGAAATAAATGTGCATTGTTGCATTGGGTAGTAAAAGAGAATGCTGGCCTCTGGTGACAAAGCAGATTGGTCTTACAGCACCTGTGTGATCCAAGGGGTGAAGCGTGTCTCTTACTAAGCAAAAACATTTTCTCATCTTTGAGGTTCCTGGTCTCTCCTTTTATTGTGGGGCTTTTCTATACAAATACCTTGGAAAAAAGTCTTTGTATGCTGTAAGCTGTGTAAGTTCTGTCCTCTCCAATGCCAGCAGACTAAAAGGATAAACCAGTGAGACTGATTTGGCTGATTCCTCGTGATCAGTTGTACATATAATTCCTGGAGACATGACTTTGTACTACTGCCCATGAGTGGTGCAGGGAGTGTCCTTTCTTGGGAATCTGGGTTTTACTAAAAGGCTGATTGGATACAAACGTTGCAAGACCAGTAAAAGCAGGAAAATTCTAAATCTTGCATTAGTTTAACTGATCTGTGCAGTGGTGCAGCTGTGAATTTACATAGAAGGTTGTAAATGGTGTTTATCTAAGACAGAAGTAAATTCTTTTCTTAGGAAGATGAGTGAAATTTTCCTTACCTATTCTGGAATGGAATTGCTCATGATGAACATGAGAGCCGAGGGAAAACTAGCTACTAGATTCAGTCATGTCTTTAAATAAATTAAAAACTGAAACTGTTAGTCAGCTTTGTAACTTATATTTAGCATGTCCATTTAGTCTATATTGAATATATCAGAAACCGATGCAGAGGAATGAGAAACCATAGTAAAAATTAGTGCAGGATGACATTGTTCCGTGTGTAACATGAAAGCATTTGGCACCATGAGCTCATTTTGATCTCACTTCTTGTGTCTTCTGCCTCCTACCAGCTTAGAAAAGAGCTGGAGCTGTGCCTTAATGAAATTAACTCAACATGGATGATGTGTGGTTTACTCAGAGTTTATCAAATGTATTTAACTTTCACAAAAGCAAGGATTGCTTAGATGAAGTTTCCCTCACCTACTGCCTCTGCTCAGTGATTCACAGGGTCCAGAAATTATAACAGCTCCAGTGAAGTCCCTTCTCATCTTACTGAGGGAGAGATCCCATGGTACAGTAGCACCTTGGATGGAGAGCAGAAGGGAGATTTGGCACCCAGATGTGAAGGACCTGAGTTCATCTTGGTGGCCCATGTGGGTTTTGAGAGGTACCGAAGTGCCTGACTCCTTTTCCACTTCTCTTGAAGCAGGGAGTGCTTTGGAAACCTCACAGTAATCAACCCTGCCTACCTTTGAAAGTCGGGCTGCTGAATTTTACGGTGGAAGTTGTCTGGCTGGCAAGTAATGGTGGAAAAGTCCTGCCACCAGTGAGGCAGAAGCAGCAGCTCTAAGTTGATTTTCCCTTACATCAGTGACTAAGATGTGCCATCCCCCAGTCTGATTTCTGGGAGGTTCTCCTCAAGCCTTGTTTGCTTGGTGCCTTACAGCTAACACACAGTGCTGAAACCTGAAATTAGTTCAGCTGTGTCAGGGCTAACAGATGGCCATTTCCTAGGAGAAGATACTGAGCATTCTGTGCAGGTTTTGCAGTGTGGTGAAAATCCAGGTTAACAGAAACAGCCAAAAGTGAAGGCTGAGTTATATCAGATTCCTGACTCATCAGCTATTGATGCAGAATATCCTGCTACGCTTTTGTTGTGATGCTGCAAAGTAGCATTTCCAGCCCCCTGGGCAAAGACATCAAAGGATAGGGAAGTTAAAAACAGACCACTGTTGACTTTGAGAAAAATGTTCTATTTATACAGGCAGATGTTGAAGTAACTGAAAACCTTAGGACTGCTTTAATGAAAGTTTGGCAGTCCTCAGCCTTCAAAAGCTCATATCCAGGCTTGCTTTCTTTCCTCCAAAATCACAGAACTGGATTTGAGTGCCCCTGCTTCTTAGCAGAGGAGAGTTTTTTTCCAGAATGAATGAGGAGCTCTGGGAGCAACGCAAGGCCTGCTGTAACCTGGCAGGGCAGGAGGGTGGGCTGAGGCATGTCCTTTGCCAGAGATGCCCCTCAGTCATGCTGGTCTCTTTCTCACATGGATATCTGGGCCTCTGATACATCGGCTGCTGTGTTTGGGTCAGGTCTGATTCCCTTCCAGGGTGGTCCCCAGCTCATGCTCAGTAACAGCTCTCTCCCACCAGTACGGCCATCCAGGTGCTCTTCCCTTGGCTGGTGACACTGTTGGGTTTTCCAGCCTCCTCAGACAATTGATATAAAGAAATACCACAGCTTTACGTGGGATTTCTAAACCAGGCAGGATTCTGGCTCACAAAGCCTGCCCAGGCTGTACTTCTCTGTTGAAAATGAGCAGCCAAACTAGTAAAGCTGGTTTGCTCTTGTTATCTCTTGTTCTGAGATTCTCTGGAGTCTAGCATGGTGTGAACTCTTGAGGTTTCCTGTGGTAGGGACATGGCTCTCGTGGATTGACAGGCTGGATCGATGGGCTGAGTCCAACAATATGAAGTTTAACAAGTCCCAGTGCCGAGTCCTGCACTTTGGGCACAATAACCCCCAACAAACAGGCTGGGGGCAGAGTGATAGGCAGAAAGGGACCTGGGGGCACTGGTGACAGCAGCTGGACATGAGCCAGGGTGTGCCCTGGTGGCCAAGAGGGCCAATGGCTCCTGGCCTGGATCAGGAATGGTGTGGCCAGCAGGAGCAGGGAGGTCATTCTGCCCCTGTGCTCAGCACTGGTGAGGTCACACCTTGAGAGCTGTGTCCATCCAGTTCTGGGCCCTCAGTTTCGGAAGGACATTGAGACACTTTGAGCATGTCCAGAGGAGGCTGATTCGGGGCTTGGAACACAAACCCTGTGAGGAACAGCTGAGGGAGCTGGGGTTGTTTATCCTGGAGAAAAGGCGACTCAGAGGTGACCTTATCACTCCCTACAACTCCCTGAAAGGTGGCTGTGCTCAGGTGGGGTTGGTCTCTTCCCCCAGGCAACCACTGACAGAATGAGAGGACACAGCCTTAAGCTGTGCCAGGGGAAGTTTAGGTTAGACATCAGGAAAAAGTCCTTCACTGAAAGAGTGACTGGGTGCTGGAATTGCCTGCCCGGGGAGGTGGTGGAGTCACTGTCCCTGGATGAGTTTAAAAAAAGACTGGATGTGGCACTCAGTGCCTTGCTTTAGTTGATGAGGAGGGGTTAGGTCATGGGTTGGACTTGGTGATCTCAGAGGTCTTTTCCAACCTAGTTCATCCTGGGATTCTTTGCTATCTAATAAGGTTTGTACTCACATTATGGCCTTTTCCCCATAGCTTCAGCAGACAGGCTTTCCTCTTCTACCCAGCACCCATTTTAGTGAACCTTGTTTGAATTTAGTACCTTTGAAATCTGCAACTCTGACATTTAACAGAAATTAGGCAGTAGGTCAAAAACTTAAACAGAAGGAACAAGCACCATAGTGTCTTGGCATTAAAACTGCCTTCCACTTTAAAACTAGGCCCAAAATAGGGGATCTGTTAGCACTTCTTTCTCGAATCTTCCTTGCCCTGAGAGAGTGTTTATGTCTTCCTTGCTTGCTTCACTTGTTGCTGAGCAATTGAGCAGAAAAAACCCACAAGGAATCTTCTCATCTTAATAACATCTTCGTTTCTTCAGTAGGTCACTGTTCCTCTTCCATTCCAGGCAGCTTCAGTGACTCATGGCCTGGCCCACCTGCCTGCAGGCAGCTCCCTGCCTCACAGCCAGTTCACCACTCCTGGCAATTGCCACATCACTGGAGGAACACCTTGGTGTGGGACCCTGGATCATGCTTCAGCTGCTGGAGTACACTGACAATTTCTCCAAAAGCCTCCTGGGCATCCAAACCCTCTGTTGAGGTTAACCAGGGGAATACAGTTACAGGGAAGACAGAAATTAAAACTTCACATTCCCAAAACATTCAGGTCATTGTGCCAGATCAGCAGGAGACAGCAGTGCATAGACATTCCTGTCATTCTTGTCTCTGCTCCATCATGGACCAGACCCTTGACCCCGCACTCACCGGGAACAGCACCTAAATCCATGGGTGAAATTGCAGTTTATGGTGCAAAATGCTCTTTGGGCAGTTTGATGTGACAGCATTTGACTGTTTTGTACGTCAGAGGATCATTCTGCAATTCATGGAACTGCTGCTTCTAGCAGTGGAGCAAAAAAGCAAAGAACTTGCTGGCAAAGAAATGAATGGTAACTTCCCTCTCTTGAATTTATTCAGTTCTTTGAAGTATAAATGTATTCTTGATAGCCAGAGAAATCAGCCATTCTGCATTAGGAAGCTTGGTTGATGTCTTCAGCAGGCCTTTATGAAGCTCTGTGTAAGTGGTTTTAGAAAAAACTTAGAGGGAAAAATAGGATGTGGTTTAACACAGAAGCATTTAATTATGTTTTTTGTGTTACTACTTAAGGAAACTTTAATTGTACAGATATGTGAAAATAAGTTACTTCATCCCTCCAAAAGACCCCTAGTGTGACAATTCACCTCTGCCACACTACTGTGACTTGTACCACACCTGAATTTTAATCATTGCATTGTTATGTTCCAATTTGATATCTCTCTTACTGTCACAAGATCAGATGTGTTCAATTATGGAACAGGATCCTGCTGAGGTTTACAGATAGTGCGTGCCCCAAGGACATTACATCTGAACTGTGTGTCACCTTCTTTAGCAGCCTCCATCATCCGTGCAACTCCCCATCCCCACAGGGAATGTGGTGAGGAAGGAAGGGCTGTTCAGCAGAGCTTAGGCAGTGGGAGAAGGTGCATCAGAATGGGGCCAAACAGACCAGGATTGAGACATTCTGCATCAAGAACAATAGCAAACACTTGAGATGTGGCCTGAGATGGACAGTACTGGAGTCTGAGGTCTTGTCTGTGATAATGCACTGGAATAACAAAGGACACTCTCAGCTTGGCAACTGGGCACACTGTCATAGCCAGTGGAGAAGGCTTTTCAGCTCCTTCCAGTGATATTTGAATCTTGGCACTGGGTGAAGGAGACCTTGTGCAATAACCATTGGATTTCCTAACACCTTGTCTGCTGCTCCCCCTCTTGATTCCTAAGAGCTTTGAAGATCAGAGGGTCATTTATGTTTGTTTTCTGTTCTTTGAGCAGCTTTCACTCTCTCACTCCTTATTCAAACCCCCCCGTGTTATTTATTTACTGATATATGTCAGCAGGAAAAAAAATATGGTGACTTAGCGAATTATTTCTGCCAGAACAAAGCCTGCAGGCTGTATCTCCAAGCATAAGACTTGACAGTAAAGCCTTGGACTCAGCAAAACAGAAGTTGTCTATATTGAAAGAAGAGATCCTATCTTTCCCAGGCTGTCCTGCACTCTCTGTTTCTCCTGACAGTCAGGTCCAGTTTTCAGACAGTTTTGTTACAAATCCACCAAGTGCTCTCTGGAACAGAAGCTCAGGCAGCAGTTGTTTGCAGAAACCTTCTGGAACTGCTGCTGGAGACTCTGGTTACTGCAAGTGAGATCCTGCTGGAGACCTGTGCACCGTGTCAGACCAAATTAGGTGTAGATCCCTAGTTATGCTACAAAAGTCTGATTCGTATTCATCCTCTGTACAGGACTGAATCTTATTCAGGTCATTATTTCCTTTGCCAGCTTTTCTGCCAATGCTTGGATTGATCTGTGGATGAAGCTGGCAGGGTACTGTGATCCTGCTGTCCTGTGGGCCTGAGCTTTTCTCTGCTCACTGCTCTCTCACTGCATTGAGTGTGCAGGCAATACCTGGTGGGTTTGTTTCTGTTGTTGTGTGCTGTGAAAAAAGCCAAATGTTTGCTTGAAAGCAAAGTCTTATGTATTGCTGAAGCCTGTGCTCCCTTTATCCTCAATGTAGTTTAAAAATATTCTTTAACTGCTACAAACTGTTTATTCTAGCAGAGAACTTACCAGAAGAGCAGTAAATGTTAAGACCTGTCTGGGCTGTGTGAGGCCAGAGGGAATATCTACTTTTGTGCTGTGTCCTGTAAAGATGAGATGCAATCAAACCTGATATTGATACTGACTTTCTTTAGAAAGTGCTTTGAGGTCTTGTAAAAGCAGCAAACAGAAGCCAAGTGGAATTGTGCCTAGGAGTCTTTTCACCTTCCTGTCAGGTCCACAGCCTAGCTAAAGGATTTGTGTTCTTTAGTTCTTATTCCATCTGTTATTGTCTTAGTTCAACATTTTACTTAGTTTTGTATGTTTTTCTAGGGTATTCAAATGTTTTCTGTGACTTAAATGTATTTTTAAGACAGAACTTTCTGATGGTGAGACAGGGAGAACTCGGTGAGAGAAGGACTTGGGGTGGATGAAAAGCTGGGCATGAGCCAACAATGTGCAGATGCAGCCCAGAAAGCCAAACCATACCCTAGGCTGGATCAAGAATGGGGTGGCCAGCAGGTCAGGGATTCTTATTCCTTCTTTTGTGAGTGCCTGGAGTGCTGTGTCCAGGTCTGGGGTTATGGAGTTGTTGGAGTGAGTCCAGAGGAGGCCATGGAGATGCTCCAAGGGCTGCAGCCCCTCTGCTCTGGAGCCAGGCTGGCAGAGCTGGGGGTGCTCACCTGGAGAGGAGAAGGCTCCAGAGAGAGCTCAGAGCCCCTGCCAGGGCCTAAAGGGGCTTATAAAAAAGNAGCTGGGGGTGCTCACCTGGAGAGGAGAAGGCTCCAGAGAGAGCTCAGAGCCCCTGCCAGGGCCTAAAGGGGCTTATAAAAGTTATTTTTTACATGGGCAGATGGGGATAGGACAAGAGGGACTGGTTTTAAACTAAAAGATTGGAGATTTGAAGGTCTCTTCCAAGCCAAACCATTCTGTCCTTTTGTGCTGCTAGTCACTGGTATTTACTGGCTCTGGAGATGTGAGAATTGTGCTGGGTGAGTCAGGCTATGAGTTTGCACTTTGCATTGTGCCTCACACAACCCAAAGTCCAGGACTGCACCTCACCTGAAGTTCTGTCATTTGTGGTTTGTCGGTAAAACAAACTTTTCACTGGAGTCTCTATGAAGCATTAAACAAAATTTAGGGTATTCACCCAGATGAATCAATAAATAAACTTTTTTCCTATGATCATGCTTTGATGGGTTTTGAAATAACAATGACAGAAAAGACTCATGCAGGCAATGAATGAGAACCCTGGTCTGTAGCTGTAAAGAGTGTTTCAAATCCTGACTTCAGTGGAGACAGATTATTGACATACTTCAAGCATATCCCTCAGTTCACAGGGCAGTGTTTTCCTTTACATCTATAGATTCTTACATTTTACACAGGCCTGTTATCCTGAAATCCCATATTGCTAAAGTAATTCAGTTCAAAAGTGCGGAACGGAGGTGACAGAAGAACCTTTTACATTTATAGACTCAGCTTACTGAAGTTTTGACTTGTTTTCTTTCCAGGCTGGACACTGTTGATGTTGAATGCTTGAGCTCTTGGATGCCTGAGCTGGTTACGTTTTTCCACAGCAGGGGAACATCCCCTTTGGAACTTTTCAGCCCAGGCAGTGTGGCATGAGCACGCAGGTGTCACAGTGCTAGACATGTCTGGAAGTATCTTATCTTCCCTTTCTTGAGTCATCTACTTTGGTCATCTGGATAGTTTCAACTTCTTTATTGGTGAAAATTAAAAAGCAACATCTGACAGCATATTTTCTGTTGTGTCTACTTGCCCCCTTGCTGGTTGGAAGAAAAAATTAAGTCAGAGCATTTCCAGGCATGGAAGGATGGGGTGTTGGCATTGCCCAGCATTACCCTTATTTGGTTTTGGTGGAACTCAACGTGGCTGCACACAGAGGAAAATCCAAGACCATTACTCATTAAGTTCTCATACTTTGGATGTGCCTTTTGATGATACAGCCTTATATTGTTCTGAGAGTATTTGTTCTTCCCCAAAACCTTTCCAAGAGGAAGATTGTGTAGTTTTGTTATAATTTTTTTTTAATTTTGGGTATTGATTTCACAGTTTTAATTTTCTGTAAATCTTTGACAGCTTTAATTTTCTCGATCTATTTTAATACTTAGCCTGCACAGCACTTGGTGAGGACAGGACATAAGTACATGCTTACAGCCTTGCTGAGCCTTCATATGGCCTGGTCATTTTGCAGTCTTTGGCTCTTTCCAGAGAGTGTGTTCAGAGACTCTGTTGGTTACTGAACCATCTCTTCTTCCCTTTTCTCATTCTCCTCTTCTCTGTGGTAATGCAGTAAGACATAAAATTAAGTGGGGATTAGAATTTCATGAGAAGTGGTATTTTAAATGGAGCTGCACTTGATTCATTCATGCTTTAAAGGAAAGAGCATAAGGCAAGGGAAAGAGTGCTAGTTAAAGTATTAAAATCTGCCAGGGGCATGGCATTTCCTTTAACTTCCAAAATACCTATCCAGTCGAAGATGAGTGGAAATAGATGTTGTCTGTTCCCTCAGGGTCTCACTTCGAACTGTCTTAGTTTCATGCTACCTCTGCTTGTGGAAAGGTTGTCCAAGCATTATAAATGCATTGTATTGGTTCCCATAGACTTGAAATGCCTCCTTAAAACATAAGCCAACCACTCTCGTTTAGGTGCTTTTTAGTTTGACGAAGATGACAGCTAGTACTGATTTCTGGTAATTGGAACTGCAAGCTGTTACTGAAATGCTGACTTTTTTCCTGATACAGTTCTGTCATGCCCCCCTTCCCCAGCTCAGTTCATCCTGTGTCTTGGTTTGAAAGACAGGTGTCTGCCAAGGAAGGCAGGAACTTCCTTGGAATGGAGAATATGACCCCCCCTTCCCTCCGAATTATCATAACTTTGAAATTAAGGTGTTTTCAGGCAGAGATATATAGGAAAAGGAATAACAGTTCTTTACTAGTATGTATGGTGTATGAGGAAGCAAACAACAACAATGGCAGCAACAACAAACAAAAACAAACAAACAAACAAAAAAGTCAAAACAAAACAACAACAAACCCCACAACAACAACAAACCCCAAACCAAAACCAAAAGCAGAAAACCCCCTGGAGTCTCTTCCCGCTCCTCGGGCGCCGTCCCCTCGGGTGCAGTTCCGGGCACGGCCGGCAGGGGCGCTGGCGGCTCCCGGCGGGCAGGGCGGGTGCGATGGTTCCCCCGCGGCCGCAGGGGGCGCTGTGGGCGGCCGGGCTGAGGGGCCGCGATGGCGGCGGCAGAACCTCGGGGCAGCGGCGGGGCGGGCTGGCCCGGGGAGCGGGCGGGAGGCAGCGGGAACTCGGCAGCTGGAGCTGTAACTGTGGGCTGTCTGTGCAGGCAGCGGGTGCGGCCTACAGTGCAGCAAACACCCACGGCGGGGACTGGGCAGCAGCAGCCCGGCTCCCAAACAGGGCTGGGAGAGGCTCCTTGGAGGGAGAAGCAGCTCAGGTTTCCCCTGAGGCACCGGAGCAGATGGTGAAAGTCCTTTGTTTGGTGAGGTGGGTGTTAATAAGGTCCCAGGCCATGGCCGCTCTTAGGAGCAGAGCTGCACTCAGGGTAGAAGAAGGGAGAAGACAGAACCCGCAGTGGTGGGGAACTCTCCCCACAGTGACCGCAGCCTGTCTCCTCTGTCAGTGCCGAGAGAACAAGAGCCGGCAGCTGCCCCAGCCCCTTTTTCCCAGCCCAATTCCCCCAGTATCTCTGAAGGACAGAAACCCTCAGGTAAGAGCAGCCAGGTGCCCTCCTCCCTTGAGCTTGGCAACTTCCTTTGTCTCTCCCAAGTACCTGGTTGTTGTTGTCTCCTAGCAACAAAAATAGGAGAAAAATCCCTAAGAGAAAGAAACAACAGAACTCCTAAACCGCAGCATCTTGCTTGAAAAAACTTTGGTTTAGTAACTCTGATAGCTGTGCCAGAAGAGGATGTGTGATGATAACAGGCTTTTCCTAGCTTTAAGCTCATGTTCATCATTTATCCATCCTTGATTTATGGGCTGGGAGGTATGAATATGAGAATCAGGATTTGAAACATTTGAAACTCTGTGGTAGTATCTGAGGTAGCAGCCTCTTAGCCAGACAACCAGCTCAAATTAGTGCTACTAATTCTCTCTTCCCCACCCTGGGAAGGGGCTGACACATTCTTCCCCAGGTGGCAGCTCAGTGTGCTGGGTCCCTCTAGGATCCACGCCTAGAAGGGCCAAGAGGGTGAAATGACAATTGAGAGGGCTTTGCTCTGTCACTGCATGTGTCTGGGGCTGTTTGACCCTGAGGCCAGGTACCTGAGCAGTAGTAGGTGTCAGAGGTTGTCAGATTGCACAAGTACTCCCTACAGTAACAAATCATCCAACGAGGGAGGAAAAAAAGGGTTTGAGACCCGCAGGTTTTTATTCCATGCTGTATTTTCCTGTCTTACCTGTGCTTTGAGGCGTGGTGTCCTTTGGAATACAAGGTTGGTCAAACCCAAGAGCCACCTCTCCCAGCACCAGGACTCCTGCAGCACTGATGGGGCTGCTCAGGGATGTAAAACAGGGCCAGTGTACATACCCTGGAGCAAGAGATGTCCTAAAG
This sequence comes from Sinosuthora webbiana, assembly GCA_013397395.1. Lineage (NCBI taxonomy): Eukaryota > Metazoa > Chordata > Aves > Passeriformes > Sylviidae > Sinosuthora > Sinosuthora webbiana. The sequence goes on along the minus strand of VXBN01008147.1, from coordinate 135,486 downwards.
GGAAGATGCCATCAGAGGCACCGTGTTCACTGGTGAACTCATCTTAGAATCCTAGAATGGCTTGAGTTGGAAAGGATCTTTAAGATCTTCTAATTCTTGCTTGGACCCATCTCCTCCCTGTGCCTGTTGGCTTTTGTGTTATTAGCTGGCCATCCCTCTCATGCAGCTATACAGTCATGTTGGTTTTCAAATGGAAAACTTTGTGTTATAGACCAACTAATTGTATGCCCCACTTTCTCACATTGTGAAACACTGAATTGTCCTTTAACCACCTTGGCCATAGTAATTTCTCCCATAATCCCGCAGTTGGACAGTTCTCATCTGCTTAGTTTTCCACACCTTGGATCACCACTGACACCTTATCTGTTTCTTCCAGCTGAATTCCAGCCTGTTTGGTAGCTTGGGATGGTTGATCATGAAGTATTTGGCAGCTGGGGATGTGCTGAATGTTTTGCTTTGGTGTAATGAGTTGGTCTCACCTCCCTGGCTGATTTTATCCCAGTTCTCTCAGCATCTTTGAAAGCCTTGACCCTTTTGGAGAACAGCCATGAAGATGCCAGCATCTTCTTCCTGACTGGTAATAGCTCATTTAGAGCCTGTCATTCTTCATTCAGAACTCAAATTATTTTCCCCCTGTATGCATTAATTTCCATTTAGTGACTTTGCATTTCACCTGCCATGTTATTATTCAGTCACCCGGCTGTTTGGTGGAAATTGAGTTTATGAATCCTTGGTTGTAAACAGCTGTTTTCTCCTCACTGAGCAAACTGAACAGCCTTACAAAGCATGTTCCTAAAGCACACTTCTGTGTGATTTGTTCTCTAGAAATGTCTACACCTCATTGGGCACAGAGAGCACAAGAGTTCTTGTGCTGAAACTCTGAAAGGATCAAAAGCCAAATAGGAAGGCACTGCAGGCACTTCCATCAGCGAGAAAACATCCCAAATGTCAGAATAGGGAAAGGGAAACTCTGTTAACTTCTGGAGACTTTTGGAGCATTGATTTGAGGCCCTGATTTGAGCTGCTTTTGAGTTGATGTGACATCTCTGCCACTGGTGGTCCTGCAGGGATCTGACCTGACCCAGCCAAGCTCAGTCCTGTGGAGTGACTGGTGTGTTCCTTCGGAGTGGGGGAGCAGCAAGAAACATCTGTGGGCTGGTGCTGGCCATGCCACTGGTTTTGACCCAAACAGTTATCATTTAATATCATATATTAGCATAAATACTTCTGCAGGAGCTCTGGCTTTTGTTCTGGGTGTTGATTTGGCAGCTGGATTTCAGGAACAATATTCCAAAAGTGCAGAATTCCATCTGAGCCATGTAATGCTGACTTGCTGAATAATCTCTCGTGTTTTCCTTGGGTCTGATAGGCCTGGGAAGAAGTTTTATGTTTCTGCCTTTACTGTGGGCTTTTCCTTTGCAGTGTGAAGAGAACAATTTAGAAGGAGTGTTTTGGAAGAGCATTGTTAAAAATAATACCATCTGACATTTTCAAGGCTGAAACTTGGTGGATAGTCAGTATTGAGTGACTTTAAAAACCTTAAAATTCCTGAAATGCATTTTCTGCCTTGCTTATGTGCATAGGGATCTTTATCCAGAAAGAAAGAATTGGCACAAGAGGAGCTTCCTTTTACTTCATTAGCAAAGGAAGCAAATGAAGCTTCCTTTTGGTGCCTCTGAGAGTTGTAGATTTGGTTAACTACAGGTTTATGGAAAGCTGGGTACAGGCACATTTACAACACTATTTTGTGCATAATAAGAGCTAGAATGTGCAGAAATACTAAACATCACTGGGCTGGGTAGTCTCCATCTTGAGCAAGACCCAAAAGCAGAGCCTAGGAGAATGAGAACAAAGGTGTTGTTAGTCATACAAGAAGCTAAAGCTTCTCTCTGAACTTATAGGAAAGTTGGTGAAACTCTGTTTTTTAATTTTTTATTCAGGCTCTTAAATTGTTAACGTGCATTAAATCTGGGGTTGACATGCAGCCTCACAGCATTCCTCCTCAGATTGATGTGGGGTGTTGGACCTGCTGGCAAATGGAGGTTCTTTGAAAATGATGAGGCCTGAAATGTGCTTCTCCTGCCTCTTCATTCTGATGGAGTTTGGCTTGCTGAATCTCCTCCTCCTTTAATTCCCCTGGCACACATGTTCTCAATTACTGCCTGCATTGAAGCTGCAAACATTCCTTGTGCATCTAACTTTCTGTACTGAGCACTGGAAATACATTATAGAAATTTGGGGGAGAACTGTTATGTCCCATGCTGGGAAAATTGTGTTCATGGTTCCTGCAGGGAAACAAGCTCGTTCTAGCCCACAACAGATCTTCTGTTTCTTCCTCCTTCTTTTGTGTCTTGGAGCAATATTGTAAGAACCTCTTACCCCCAGTGCACTGAGCATGGGTTGCTCCCATCTTTGAAATAAAAAGCACATGCTCAGCAGTCTGTGTTTTTCATTGCTGTCCACAAAATAATCACTGGGCTTTGGCTGATCACAGTAATAGCTGCTATGAACCCCAAATATATGAGTTTGGCTGTACAGCAGCATTACATTTGATGAAAACTCAGTTGTGTTGTGGTGTTGGTAGGATTCAAAAGTCAATATTCTGCACAGAGGGCATTAAAGGAGTGATGGTATAATGCCTGATTTGGAAGGGCAGAGGAAACAGGACTTAATCTTTTTCTCAGCGTTTGCATTGTTCTGATAGGATAATCCTTTGGGATCCAGGTGGTATGATGTGTTCACAAGCCTTCGTTGTACACTAAATCATACTTTATTTTCAGCTGTAAACCTTAGGGACCCACACCCACATCTGTAACATGTTTCTCAGTTCAGATTTTGGGTTATAGAAGAGAATTTTGTGGTTAAGGAAAATGTGGTGTTGTACTCCACCTCTCTCTTGTGCTGAAAATTAGTTCAACTCTGACAGTCATCGGGGGATATTGTTACTGCTGTACAGACAAAGTTTTTAAAGCACAGTTACCTTCTGCTTAAATAAATGATGGGCTTGTTCAAATGGAAAGAATTGCTTTTGAATCTCGTGTGTGACTTAAGTTGACTCACAATACAGGAGCCTCCAAGAATGCTGACAGACAGGGATAGCAAAGAGAGAAGAGGAAAAGGTGTGTCTGGATCAATTAGTTAATTGTTTGATAATAAATGGATACTCTTTGCCATTGCACACAAACTAAGCCTCTTTCTCATTTACTGCCCCAACTTCCCCTTCAGAGATTTGATTGCAGCATTCTCTCCCAAAGCAAAGAGCTCTTGCCATTTCGATGTAAACACTCGCTGACCCTCTGGTGGTTTGAGAAATTGCTTTCCTGACATTAACAATGATAAATCTGTAAACAATATTGTTAAAGATGCTGGGGGGGATGGGCATCAAACCAAAAGCAACAGATTAAAGGACTTTAAGAAGTGATGTGCACTTTTACAGTTATCCTCTGGGAAGGAAATTAGTCCAGGCAGTGCTGTACAATGCACTGTAGTTTTCAAGATGTAGTTTCTTGAAAATTATTTTTGTATTTTTTGATGAAATTTAGGGATTTAGAGGTTTTTGCTGTTGCTCTGCTGCCTGTCCTGGGGTGATATTGCACCAACCAAGACACTGCTGTTTCTGATACGTTGCTTAAAAAAAATCCTGGAGGAGCAACAGCAATAAAACATGAGCAAAGTGCCTGAGATGCTAATTTAATTCCCATTAGCACAATAAATGCGACTATGATGAGGTTTGTTTTGGTTTTATATCCCCGTGCTTCTCAACAGGGATGGTTTAGATGTGTGTCACAAATGGCAGCTGAGTCATAGGCTGGCCGGGAGGACCAGAATGGAGCAAGGCATTCCATCTGAGTTTCTGAGCTAACGACGGAGCTCTGGCAATTTTGGAGTGAGGTGGTTTTTGCTGGCAGTCTGCTGTTTATTTAAAGTGGATAGGAGTCCTGCCTCACTGTCCACTCTGTAAATCCAAAGATGCTGCAATCTGTATTAGCAGACTGAAAAAATTCCTGATGTGATTTATGGATTTACCTAAACGGAAGGGAGCTTTCCTCCGTGCCGTGTAGGCTTGGGTCGGTAGCAGTGGCTGTAAGCTCCCCTGTGCCTGCAGCCCCGGGAGCCGGCTCCTGTAACCCGAGAGGTGTGCTGCTGCCTGCCTCTGCACTGGGACAAAGGTGCTCCCGTCCCACGGGGGCTGGGAACAGAACCAGTTACGGGGATGTGGCTTAGCAGTGCAGCCTGTCCTGCAGCTGTCCTCACACAGCTGGCTGGAGTGACTGCAGGAACGTGTTACCTAAGGTTACTTTATCTTTTGGGTATTTCTATTCCAGGCAGCTCTCCTGTCTCTTGGGTCTGAGGGATGTGACACTGTTCACACTTCAGGCACCTTCATCCCCTCTCACATTTATTTGATGCTAATAAAATTTTTCTGGAGGAGGAGAAGGATGGAAAAGCTTTTAAATACAGGGTTTATGTTTTCTCAGAGAAGAATGTGCTGAGAGGCCTTGTGGGCAGTTTTCTGTTCTCCCCCAAGTGCTCTGGCCTAAGAGGATGTGTCTTTGTCCTTCCTGCGTGTTAATAGTTATTATGGTTCCCAGTAGTGGTTTTGTAATAGATCAGTGTAGCATAGAGAGCATCTCAGCAGTGCTCAGGATGGCCAAGGCTGGTCCATGTTTAAGGCTTTTGGTATCACTTGATGCTGGCAATGCTGCTTTGGTTCCTGAAGAGATTTATGTCCTGCTGCAGGTGATGTGTGTGTCTGGCATTTTCTCCTGGCTACAGTTCACCTTCTGCCTAAGCTTGCCTCAAATTCACTTCATCCTACTATTGAGGTTCCAAGTATTTCATTTTGACATAAAGAGCAGCAGATGATTTTCTCACCAGTCTCCTGGCTTTGTGGAGCTGCATGGCACCCTGATGGTGTTCTACAGCTCTGCACTGCCTGGCAGGGGCTGCAAAAATGTGCCCAGGCCTGTAATGAAAAGCTGAACACAGAGCAAGACAATCCTAATTGGGGTATTGTGTGATACAGAGACTCAGTACCACTGTTCTTTCAAATAGTGTTAAAAGCAGAATTCTGTAAAGAAAAATATCCCCTGCTTTTGCCCTTTACCCGTGGTGTGTTGAGTGAAGCTGGTGTTGAGTTTAATGCAAGTCAGGAGAGCTGGGAAGAGGGGTGGTCAAAGTGTCTGACAGGGTTATGATCAGTGAATTGTATGGACAAAATCCATGTTTCTGTGGCTTCTTTTTAACTCATTGAGCCATGCTAATAAACCCTGGGCTGGTTTTAGTTACATTCCTGTGAACCTTGCATGTGTGTTGGTTTGGTTTGGTTTGCTTGTAAATTCAAATTTCCCTGAAAGCCATCTTTTTCAGCTTGAATTTCTTTATTATGATATGGGTCAATCAGCAGTGGCAGCCAGAGGAAGATTTACTCATCTGTGTTTTCATTGTTCAGAACCAAAGTTTGCTTTCTTTACGTACTTTGCCTTTTGGGGAATGTAGTCCTTAGTGACCCAAAAACAACTGGATGCAAGATGCATTCCTGTAAATTGGTTTTGTTCTTGTATCTGCAGATATATAAAGCTGTGAACCAAAAAATCATGAACTCATGCAGACAGAACTCACTAAACTTCCTGACTTAAATTCACTTACGTTCCTCTTACTCTGCAAGTCAAACAACTTAAGTTGCACACGGGACTGTAGTCAAGCTACAGGGGAGGTTCCTTCTAGGAAAAGCTGAACATTAGCCCTGACTTGTTGAAAACTGTTGGGGGAAAAAAGCAGATCCTGGGAGCACTTGTGAGCTGGCAGGATAGGCTGCTACCTCAGGGACAGCACTGGCATGTTGTACCTGCCTCTGTTGCAAGTACGCTTCAGTGCTTCTCTGGCAGTGCAAACAATCACCCTGCCAGTGTTTGCTCAGAGCTGTGTATGGCCATCTTCATCAGCAGAAATCTATGCACCATTTGGTAAAAAGGGGCAGCACAGGATGAATGCTGACTGGGGAAGAGTTGGGTGTCTGAGCTGGTCCCACACCATGTGGCTCACAGTGTGTGTTTGTTCTGCATGGCACTGCTCCATGTGGGGCTGCTTAGCCAGGAGGGCACTCCAGGCACTTTGGCTCCACTGATTCTGCAAGGTCAGTTCCTTCAGTGCAGACAGGAAGCCACTTAAAGCTTTTTTTTTATGTCAAGGGATATTGAGCTGTGCTCAGTTTACCTTGTTCTCTGTAAAAAGGCTTTTGCTGTAAATAACCCACACTGACCCCAAAGAGGTGCCCAGTGCTCACCACCCAGATGCCCCACAGTGCTGGACATACACCTGGATGTTCTGAGGTGAGGAGTGTGTGCCCCAACCCTCCAGCCTTATGGCTACAGTGGTAGCTGGCCATGCACCAACAAATCCTAAGGTGCAAGGGTAGCTGTGGCTTTCACTTTGCCTCTTGCCTGCCCTTACCAGAGCAGCCTAGTGATTTTGACTTCTAGACATGTAGGCAAAATCAGCTAATAATTATTCTCACACAACTTGAAGTTGCCAAATTTATGTTGTAAGAAAAATAGAAAATGATTTCAAGTAAGAAACTGACTGTTCCTGACTTCAGGGCTGTTTCCTTCCAAACAAGCGTGCTGGTGTTTTCCATAGAGTTGGGATAAAGACAGATCACTCCATCCATGTTCACCCTTATGCTGATAAATTTGAGTTGAGAATTACTGTGTGGTGACAGGAAGCTAAACTAGTGCATCACAGGCAGTATTAAGCAACAGTTCTCAAAATTTGAGAGAATAACAGAAGATGAATGGCTTGATAATTCTCCTCTGCTCTTGTCTCCACCAGTTAGTGCTTTTCAGCACAAATGCAGCTAGTTCCATCAGCACTCTGACACCTGAATTTTTTGCTCATAATGAATCTGGAAGGTTCAAATACTATTTAGGAAAGTAATATCTAACTGACTGTATTTATTTCTTCCCATTTCTCCCTTCCTCCTGCCTTGTTTCCTGCCTTGTTGTGTTCTGTGCTTACGCAGATGATAGAAATGAGTTTTCCAAGATGGGAAGAGGCTGGCACTATAGTGTCCCACTCACCTGCCAGAGAGGAAGGTGGGCTCTGTTGTGGCACACCTAAAGCTCCAGTGGCAGCATTTGTGGTGCCTGTGACATGTGAGAGGTGTCCAGGCAGTCACACGTGCTGAGGAACGTGGTGCAGTCTAACACGTCATGATAACATACAGAGTGAAGTGTACAAATCCCTCATCTAAAATGAGAAGACAGCCTGGAATAAATCCCAACAAATTATGTCTTTCATATTCACACAGATGAACTTGCTCTGCTGCTTCTGAATTTCTATTCAGTTTTACTGCTTCTTTTCAAACTTCTGTGTTACTTCCAGACTTTGCATTTGACTGCCCTGAATGGCATTTGGCCATGGTTTCCTACATGTGGGGAGACCAGCTGCCCTCATGCTTCTGGAATGAATCTTTTCCGTAGGGTAAACAGTTTTGCAACACTTCACCCTGCTGAGGTAACAATTAATTAAGCAGTTTCTTTATAAATGAGAAGGTAAGACTTGAGGTCTTCCTTAAAGACCTTTGTCTGTACTGAACTTTCAGATGACCCACAGCAGTATTCCCAGAAACTTGTGTGACCAAGAACAAACAGAAGTCACATTCATCCCAGTATTAGCACTCTTGTGATCTCAGCAGACCTAGAAGACCAAATGTCTGCAGGAGACACTTCTGGTGTTGACCTGCAGGCACAGCCAACCACTCCACGTTCCTGCTCATTTCTCCCATGGAGGCTGGAGTACTGTTTGCAGACTGAAATGATGCTGTGCCTGCATCCCTCCCTGCTCTGTGCAAGCTCGAGTATTTCTTCCATACACAGTGTAAGCTTTGCATTTTCAAAGATCTCATCTAATAATAGATTGGTCTACATTTGTGGCATTGCCAGAAAAAGGCATATGTTGCCAGGCAGTCACAGTCAGCAGCAGCGCTTAAGTGGAAATGTGCTTAAACACTGAGAAGGCAGAAATCCAAAATAATCCATCCAAGGCTTGGCTATTAGCAAACTAAAAATACTGTCTTCCTACATATAGGGTTTCCATGTGTACTTAGAGAAATACTGTTTGCCTGATGTCTCAAAATTATTAAAGGGCAATTCTTTTCGTTTCTTGGCTTTGGTGTGATAATAGAAGATGCTGTTGGCATTCAGCTTATCTAAGACTGGCTTAAGAGAAAATAGAAATGATTGAAATAACTTGAATGGAAGAGGCATGTGTAATGTATTGTGGGAGAGAGAGATGACATTGAGTTCCTTTTTCCTGTCACACAAGGTTTGCCATTCCAATTTTTCATATTTAGATTTCCTCTGGGAAAAGAATGCATCATTGGCTTGAACTAAGTGAATATATACCACAAGAACCGCTGGTCTTCTCTGTGCTGGTGAAAGACTTCACTTTTAAATTCAGATGGCTCTGTGGTCCTGACCTTTTACAGAACTGCACTGAGTTGGGGATTGGGCTTTGAGATGGTATATGGAGATAGGAGGTTTTGACATGACTTCTGAGGCAGCAATTATGGGATTTCATGTGTACATATCCCTTAAATCTCAGCATATTTAGATGTGTGCCCAGAAACTGGCATCTGTCACAATCATTCTTATTCTGCTGGGGTCAGTGTGTGCACACAGACACATATTACTGTTCTAGTAAAAAATTCTTCCATAAATGCCATCGCAGATCAGGAAAGGTTAGGGTTTTAATATTAATGTTTTCTCCTTTAGGACCTCTAGTTCCTCCGTAGTCAGCATGCATGTGACTCGATCAGGCAGTAGTAGTAGGAAAGAGTTTCATTTCAGTGACTTCTCTAGGGAATTCATCCACTGTAACAAATACTTCTGCCTCCTGGAACCCACCTGAGGCAGCATCCCAGAAGTTCTTTTTGCCCAGCCTGTATTACCCCTTGCACTGGTAGCAACCTCACGCTTTAGAAGTGACAGTAAAAAATTGAGCTGCTGCTATTTTCTGCTTCTTTTGGCACTATTCCTGGAGAGAGTTGGGTTGGTAAATGTGGCTGTCACAGCAGCTATTACCAATGACACAAAATAATTAAGTTGTGGTTTCTGTTGTGGTGGGGCCACGTCTGTATTTTATGATGATATGTCTGTGCTAGGAGGGAGTGTTATACTTGATTGTTGTGATGGATGCTTCCAGGAAAACAAGAACAGGTCTCTAAAGGCAGGTTGTCTAATACTTTCCATGTACATGAAATCCTGCTGGTTACATGGCAGACCACTAATTGAGCTGTGTGTTGTTTCCTCTCAGTTTCCTGATGAGGTGATGAGGAGGGCAGCATCCATCTCATTTTTCTCCCTCTTGCCTTTGGAGGGGGTAGCTGCTATGTTTGTTCTTTTCAGCCAGTCAAAAGAGTGCTGAAGCCAGCCTGATTCTTCATGAAGTGAATGCTTCCACTTTTTGATATCTTGAGCCACCAGTGTGGGGTTTCAGACTTTGAGAAGTCTTGAAGAGTTTTAGACACAGATGCTCAGCAGTGCTGAGAAGCCCTGGTAGTCTCTGGTTCTTGAATCCTGTTGGACTGTGCTTCATGCAGAAGTTACACTTTGAAGATGCTGTGAAATTTGGGAGCCTTGAAAACAATCTCTGTTTTCCAGTATTTAAAATATTTTCTGTAGGTTGTCTCAGATAAATTTGAGAGTATTGTAAGGTAACTGTGAAATCCTGCTTTTTGGTTCTTACAGACACGTGCTCTTCCTGATGCACCCAGTTTAGAGGGAGAAATTTCTCCTGCTCTTTGGTAACAAACACAGTGAGTCCATGTGCTCTGGCATTCTCCTGGAGGGGCCAGGAGCCCTGTGGGTGTCAGGGGTGCTGGGCAGCACTGTGCTGATGCTCTGCTGAAGGTGAACATGAGCTTGCAAAATGTCATGCCAACCTTCCTGCCATTTCTGAGGACCAGCTAGATAGATGCTGGGTTTTTTTCACTTGATGTTGATGTACATATGTTGGTGTGTCAGGGGAAAAAGAACCCAACCTTTTCAACTATATATGTGTAAAGCCTTAAGGCTGAAGCTTTTTTTGTTTGTGTGTCTGCAGTGGAAGAATCCCACGTCACATTTGATTTGTGTCTCCTGTTAGAGGTGACATTGTGTTAAATGGTGAACAGGCTGGGGGTGCTGCACTGCACGTGGCCTGTGGTGTCAGAAGATGGAGCAGAACAGAGGCCACAGGGCATTGCTGGTGGCAAAAGCCTCTGAAGGAGCAAGGAGAGATACTGGAGCTTGGTTGAGAGTTTAGATGTCAAACCTTGATAAGGCAAGAAACTCCAGTGGGCAAAAAGGCGCATGTGTGAACCATGGGAATGATTTTGGAGGGTGCTGGAGTGAGCAGTTAGTGAGCAAAGTTTTTTGCTCTGTGTCAGTGCAGCACAGCAGGTCCTGGATGTGATGGGAAGCCTTAAGGGATATGGTAATTAAGAAAAGTAACTAAGAACTAAGTAATAAAAATAATAAAGGGTTTTACCAGTTTCATTGTGCATAGGCAGGCAGCAGGGAATATGGGTCACAGTATGAGCTAGCCAGAAATAAAATCCAGGTCTGTTAATGCCTCAGGCCTCTCCATAAACATCGGACTGTGACTCTTTCCTTCAGCACAGCTTGGATGGAAAAGGACTTCCATTTTAGGTGGAGTACAAGGCTCTGCTCAGTCCAGGTGCTAATCATGTTCTCCTGCTGTTTGCCTTTGCCAGGTGCAAATTCTTCAGCCTCACAGAAACCCCTGAGGACTACACCATCATAGTGGATGAAGAGGGCTTCCTAGGTAAGTGTCAGCACGTGCCACTTTGGTATCCAGCTTGGGGATGGACAAGGAAAACGTGTCATCTCACTGAGACTGTAAACCAAATGTTTGTGAAACAGGTCTGTCAGTGCTGGTAGTACAGCTCTGAAAGGTGCTTTGATCACATAAGCACACTGTCTCTGCTGCCATGCTGTACAAGGCATTTCTGACATGGAATATGAATATATTTGAATGCTGGGAGAGGATCACACACAACTCTTAAAGAGTAGTTTAAGCAGGTTTGAAAAAGCAAAACCATCTGTGTACGATTGCATTAAAATGAGCTGGCTTGTGTCCCCAGGCCTCCATAAGTACACCACATCTTGCATTTCCAGCTTTTGTCAACCTCTCCCTTTGAGAGGAGCACTTGAGGATGAATGGTTTGTATCCTCCCTGCAGCCAGCACAATGCTGTGGAGTTGTGGTTCAGCTCCTTTGGCTCATCACTCTAAGCTGGGATTTATCCCCATTTCTTACACCCAGCTCTCCCTGTACAAGGTGTGATGGAAACTGAGATGTTTCCATCTTTGCCTGGGGTGGCTGAAAGGGTCAAAGGTGGAGTTGGCTGCATGTCACAGAAGGTGGCTGGCATGTGCTCGAGAGCTGCAGATTCTTGGCATTGTGCAGGTGCTGATGTAGAGAGTGGTTTGGCTTTGTAGATGGAAATAGTTTGTAATAACCTTTATCATGTGTGGAGGTTTTGTTTGTGACAGTGTTATTGAGGTGGGGAAATGAGGAACTGTTGTGCAGCTATTATTAATTTTGTTCAGTCATTCTTTCTGTGCTTGGAATTAAAAGTCTATACATTTGGAGGTCAGAGAAAATTCATTAAAATATGAAAAAAGAAGATTTCATTCCTGAATAGGAATTAACTGTTGAGAACATTCTTGTGACACTGTAATATTCAATGGTTTTGTGATATCCAAACCACAAGGAGAAAACTTGAAACTACACCATCTTTATTAAGTACAGAGTTTAATGATCAGTAGCTTTGCTGAAGTTGTCCCTTTTCTGCTTCAGGAATACTCACAAATATGTGACAGGACAAGCTACATTTCAGACCAGTACAGTGGCACCTGAAGATTTTAGTAAATTAGTCACTAGGCTGAGAATGCTGAATGGATCTTTACAGTTATATCTGTTTATAATTTGGGAGTTTTGAGGTTTGATTGAAAGTCTGTGCCATGTACTTTTGATCCCAGAAGAGGTGACGTAGGGTTCTGCTGCCAGAGTGTCCTTTGTTGTATTTGTTAAGGGGCATATGCACAAGAATTTTACTACTATTGGTAGTATCAGCTTTTTTGTTACCAGTGTCAGCTGAGGAAAATCAATTCTAATTTGGTTTTCCCACAATAGTAGGATGCAGAGCCTCCCTCTAAGAGCTTCATTTTAAGCAAAGGCTCTCTAAAGGAGGGGAAAGTTTCTGGGTTATTTTCCGAGGGGCACAGCACGTGGCAGAGCAAGAAACCTAGAGATTCTCATTCTTAGGAGGGAGTGTGTGTCACTGAACCTGCAGGTGGGATGTGCCAGGGCCATGCTTATCTCCAGCATCATGTCTGTGTCTGACATCCACGGCACTCGTTCCTCTGCCCCCTTGGCATGATGCAGATTTTTCAGTTCAGTCACTGGTGACAAACTGAATTGTAACCACCCCTGTACAGTCTCCAGCAGCCACACTGCTGTTTATCTCTCTGGAAATTACACTGGCTTGAAGCAAAGGTGAGCTGAAGCAGTGGGTTTGCTCACCCATGCTGAGGGACTGTTGCACTGTGCACCACTGGTTGTGCTCAGAGCAAATCCCAGGTCTGGAATGTCCACTGTCCTCAGGAAGCTGCATGTCCCACTGGTGGCCAGGCTGTCTCTGTGAACCAGGCAGTGCTGCTACAATTCAAAGCAGCAGTCCTCTCTCTTTGGATCTTCTGTTACCTTGGCTCTCTCTGCCACCCAAACTTAGTGCTGAAAGTCTCAGTTGCCCACATGCCCTCCTGTGGCTGTGCTTTGGGCATAGGACATCCCTGGTTTTTTCAAATACACCGTGTGCAGTTGGGATGCTCAAGCAGGGCTTTGCAGGAGAAATGATCAGCTTCCAGGCAGTGCATGGGAAGGAGGGAGTGTGCTAAGGCTGTCCTCTGCTACAGCCTGGTGTGGAAGCCAGATGCAAACCCCAGCGTGGGTAGTAGTGTCACAGGGCTGCCGGCTTCATCACCTTATCTGTGCTTTCCCTTGTAAGTGATGATCTGCTGGTGAGCCCTGTGGGCACCACATCCTGCTACCTGTCCTACCACAGCCCCCATGTCCTTTGGGCTTGTGTCCAGCCCGTGTTCTTCTTTCTGAATCATTGTCACCGCATCCAAAGGTTCATCTCAGGGTCAGCCCTGTGTGCAGTTCCACCCCTGCTCCTCAGTTCAGTGTGGTGTAAGTTTTTCATAGTCTGGAGAAGTCACAGTCTAGCTAGAAATGTCTCAGCAAGAGAAAGTTCACTTTTCCATTGTAGAGCCTGTAATCAGCACATGGGCTTAAACAGAATCAAAATCTCTGATTTGCAGCATCCCACCTTCTTGCAATACAGCACCAATTATGTCTGCCTCGAGTGCATCAGCTGCCTCTTGTCCTGAGTAGTGAAGTGCCAAATTCAGCTCAAGAATTACAGGGGAAATCTGCACCTTTGATGAGCAGTTCAGATAGCAAATCCAACAGTAAATTGCTTCCTTTTCCTTTCCAGGTTACTTTTTTTCTTGCAGTGCTTAACAAACTCAATATAAGTCTGTAAAAGACAGGTTTTTCTGTGTGGAAACTGAGAACCTTTCTTTTTCAGGCACCTCTATGACTTTCTGCTGCAGCAGCAGTGAGAAGGTTGTCCTGTTAGCTGGCATCTTCCATGTTAGCCAGACCCTTTCTCCTGCACATCACAAACACCCCTGATGGGCAAAGGGCAGGCTGAGGAAATACCTGCACTTTCATCAGTCCTTGAGGTTAACACTTAAAGCATACTGACACACAGTCATCATTCTTAACTGTTTTGTCAAAAGATAATCCCTAGGCTTGTTCCACTGAGAGCAGCGAGTTGGGCTGGTAAAGAACTCGTTATTTCTTCTCCCCAGAAAACATCCACGGTGCAAAGCTGTAACCTGCTTAAGCATTCATTGTGCTGAAAGGGGATGGCTGCAGCCTAATTCTTGGCTTTAATTCCTCAGTGCTGAGGTGGGGATTATATTTGCACAGAACCTTGTTTGTTCTAGTGTCTGTTCCTTGGGCTTTGGCCTGCTAATGAGGAAGAATTTCATTCAGCAAATAACACAGGGAGCTGTGCACAGAAAGCTCCTTTCCTGTCTAATACTGAGATGAACTAGCAGGAGAAGTTTGGCCATGGGCCCTCCTGCATGAAGACAAATGTCTCAGCTGGTGGGGTGCTTGGATAGCCATGTCTGCTCCTGGCATTGATCCCCCTGCTGCACAGCCAGCACATGGCAGAAAGGTGGAGTAGCTGCTGCTCCCTGAAATATAGAAATATTTGGCTGGTTTGCTTTTTCCCCCAGAGTTTGGCTGAAAGCAGGAGCTGTTTGTGCATGTGCACATGCCATAGCCCCTGTGTTCCCTGCATAGTCTGCTCCTTTTTCAGAGAGCAGCAAGGACAGACTCACTGTCTCTGGGCAGCTGCATGAGCAGAGCAGCTTGTGGTCTTGCTGGTCCCAGTAGTCTCTGTTCATCAAAGGTTTCAGCTTTTACACACTGAAACACAAGCCATCACACCTGGAGGTAGCTGTCATCTTGTTTATGTGCACTGGGAACATCTGCATCTGTCACTCACGTGAAGTTGTCCTGAAGATGGATTATTGTAAAGCAACAGTTTGCTAATATTTTCAAGGTGAGATTACTGGCTTCCTGACCTTGGCACCTGGTTGGTGTCCCTTGCATGCAGTCTTTCATGTATGCAGTGAACTTTGATGATGGGAAAAAAATCAAGTATTAGGGTCAAGGGAAGAGTAAATGACTGTGATTTTCAAATTGGTAAACATGCATGTTCTGGCTTCAGGGAAATTTGGGGTGAGGGAAACACATCACCTTTGTGTACTCTGGTCTTCTTTCTCCTATTTCATGTAGATTATTGCAGTCGGCAGACCTCGGGTCCTGGCTGATCCCTTCTGGATCAGAACCAGAGAGGAAAAGCCATTTCATTTCAGTACTGAAGCAGCAGTGAGAAATGTCATTCTGAGGTGCAGGTCCACTGTGTGAACACAGAGCAGAACCCTTGGTCTCCTCACACTGAGGTTCGTCTGCAAGATGGATGTGACAGTCCTTCCTTAAACCTGTTGGTTGCCTGATATGGCTAGTAATTCCTCTAAGGCCAGAAATCCATTCATTGACACATTTTCTAGGAGGAGATTCTTAGTCTCAGCTCATACTTCACAGTAAACTGTCCAATACATTAAAAATAATGGAACTATTTGAAAAAACTCAGCCAGTTACAGTGGCAGAAAAAATTTCATTCTAATAAGAAAAGGATAAAAATTTAAAAAAATCGTACTGCCAGTGCTTTATTTTGATAACCATCATCCTCAGACAATCCTGTCTGACCTTGGATTCAGGACCATCAAATGCTTTAGTACCACATGGAGTTCCTATTTCAATGACATCAAAATGGTAAATTGCTTTCGGTGTCCTCTCTCTTTTCCTGTATATAAACTGGGTGAGAAAACAGCTTATAAATAAGTCCAAGCACAGAACCCATCTTGCTAGGAGCAATCTTTATTTAAAGGTACAGAGGGAAGCAAGCTAATAGTTGCATCTGGTTTTCTGAATATTCCTCCTATAACTATTTTTTCTTTCATTTTTAATTGCCCAGTGACTAGGCCTTTGTATCTGAGGCACAGTGGCATAAGTTGCTTGCTGACATTTCTGGTGCTGGATTCCTCCCCCAGACGGCCAGGAGTGCCTGTGGTTGCTAGGCAGAGCATGTTTTTCTCTACTAAACACTTGTACAATCACTCCTTTCTGATCTCTGTATTGCCTAGACTGTGCTTTGTCTGGGGTTTTTGGGTTTTTAGGTTTTTAAGGAATGTGGTATTAATGACCTAAATTCAAATTAAAATGTGGGGATTTGACTATTGCCTTATTAGAAATACTTGCTTGGTTGGGGAGGCTTTTCCTGCAATTCATCTCTGCTAATATAGATCAAGAAACATTTTGAGGGTCTGTGATTACATGGGATTTCTGCCCTCTCCCAAGAGGCAGTGGGGTTTGGTGGTTAAAGCTTTTGAGGGAAGGAAGGAAAATGACAAAGATACAATATTCCCAGGTCTGCTTTGCATCACATGGGGAAAGGAGCACTTTTTCTTCTTAGAGCTCGTATGTGAGTGGGTTTGCAAATTTTGACAGCATATATTATTCCTTCTGTTTGTAACCTGCCACATAAAGTCTTTTGGTTCAGTTTCTCTGCTCACTCCTATTTAAAGAAGTACTGCATAAATAATACATCTTTTTCACTGTTTCCTCCAGCAGATGGGTGTGTATTGATATCTATTTTTGTTTCACAGCCTGTGGTGAGAAAGCCAAGACTTCTCTTCCTGAACCACTTGACTGGCCATGATTTCTTCCTTTAAATTTATTACATCTTGGCTGCTTCCTAGTAGTTTCCAAAGTCCAAAATAAATGAGCAGATAGATACCAGGGCACATTTTTATCAACTCCTCTCATAAATGCAGGACCTACAGAGCTTTTCTGACTGAAACAGTGGAACAATTCATTGAAAATTTAGGTTGTTCTCTAAGATCAGGATGCAGCTCAACAGAAAAGTAGCATCGCTCCTTAATTTTTTTCACTAAAGAGCATTTGACCATCTGCTTGTTGTTCCACTGATGCATTTCTGGTTTTTTCTGAAGGGTGGGCTTAAGGGGAGAGGGTGGCTTGCCTTGTTTGTACTGGGGCTGGCTGTAGTCTGCCAGCTCTGAGGAGACATGCCAGGGTACTAAATGTGCAGGAAAGGGCCAAGGCTGAACACATGCTGTAAGACCTTCTGAAGCAGTTATATGTGGTAAGTGCTGGTAAGACTGTGATTTGTCATTTTTCCCTGCTTTTTAAGTGAATTTTGTATGGAGCACCTTGTGAGAGATGGGTAAGTGCTGTTGCCCCCTGTCAGAGGCTGAGAAGTGAAGCAAAGGAGAGCTGAGGAATCAGTGGTACCAGCAGTAAAATGAGTCCCTTTTCTCATGGCTGAAAACATTGAACCATCAGCTCCCAATCTTTGCTGGCTGTGAAGCTACTTTAAGCCATACTTTTCTCAAGGTCACAACTTGGACAAGGAAGTGGATTTCCTCCACCTTGGCATCTCCTAAGTGCTGGGGCCTCAGTCTAGAAATGGAATCTTCAGTAATCCATGGAATAAACCAGTCTGTCATCATCTGCAAACAGAGAAAACATCTCTTTTGTGGTAATCATTGCAAAATTCCAGTGTGCAGCCCTCCCCAGGGCTGGTCTCTGAGCAGGTTTGCCAGATGTTCTCTTGAGTGCAGGAGATGCCTCAGGTTTACAAAGATCAGCAGTCATTCATCAAGGTGGGAAAATTTCTCTTCCTGACAGGCTTGGAGGATTCTCCTGATCAAGTGGGATTTGAAAACCAAACTTCCTTAAATCCTGTCTGTACCCAGACAGAGACTCTCAGGCAGATGTTGCAGGTTTTCTGCCCAAAAACTTCATCAACTTTATTTTCTCCTGTTGCCAGTGATCAGTCTTTTCCAGCTTTCCAGGTACAAAATCTCCAAAACTAATGATGGATCAAGGGTAACTCATAACCCTGATGCAGTTTGTCTCGTCGTTTGGTTTTCACTGGAATCAGCTGAAATCCTTCTAACTCCAGAAATGCAGACTGATGCATGTGCATGACTTCAAACTAACAGTTCTCTTTCAAGGAGAATTTGCTTGATGCTTTGAGCTAATTCTTGTGCAGTTAAAACAAAGGGTGTGTGTTTTTTTTCTTTGCATGCAGTATTAAGCTGATGGTGACACACTGGCCAACCATCATCTTCTTCAAGCTTTTAGCCTGACAGTCATCTTGGGTTTGTGGAAGGGCTTCTCCAAGGACAGGTGAGCCTTTCTCAAGTGAGAAGCTTTGCTGTTGCAATTGCAAGGGGAAGGCACAGGACCCAGAACACTGTGGTGAAGTTCATGGGTCTGTGCAGGCTTTTCTGTTTGACCTTGGACAAGTCTCTCGTTGTGTCTCAGTTTCCTCGTCTTAGAAACAGGGATAATCCAATTAAATCACCTCATAACAGGTCTTGGAAAGATTAATTAGTGAACATGTGGAAAAGCTTTGATAATGTAACAGGCAAGGGCTGTTGTAAACAATAATAATTGAGGGAGTTTCTGTCCCTCAGGATTCCCTTTCACAATGGGTGCACTTGGCTGAAAGGAGGACTTAAGGAACAAATCAGGTCTGTAGTGGAACAGATTGGGGATTATTGTGGGGAAAAATACTCTTTATGGGGAAAGTTACATAATCTTTTAAAAATCTCGTATTTTAGCTTTTAATCGTGCACAGGATTAAGATTCCCAACATCAGGGTTATAGTCATACAGTTAGGAATTTAGTGGCTTCATCTTCAAGTCTTGTTTCAAACATAATTATTTGCTCTGTTCTGTCAGTCCAGTGAATTCTTGTGTTAAATACTGCCTTTAAAAAAAAAAAAAAAAAAAGAAGAAAAGTTTTTTTTTCTTTGCTATTTTGTGTGAAAATGCAGAAGGAATTGTGAGTCCAGCTGCATTGGTTCTTCCTTGGATATTTCTGTGAGTTTGGCTTTTCAGTGCAATGCACTGCCTGTGTCCCCTTGCTGGCAGTAACCAGAGCTGGCAGCATTGCCTTGGACTGTCCAGGCTACGTCCTCTCCACCCCCAGCTCACAGAGTCTGTGAGCAAAGCCTTTGCCAGGAGTTTCTGAAACACAGGGGAAGTTTTGTCAGGAAGTGGGAAACCTGCTGATTTCTGCAGTTCCTCTTACTGGACTATCAGAGACAAAATCCTCAGTTCTTTTGGGCTGTGGATCCCGTTTGCTCGTGAAGCAGGGTGAGGAGAGGCTGGGCATGGCAGTGCTCTCCTGGCTGGGAGCCAAAGCCATGGTTGGCAAGTTGGGAAAACTCTTGATCATAGCACAGAGATGGCATCAGGGTCCCTGCACTCCCTGTGCAATCCTGCACAGGACAGACACACCCACAGCCGTGCTCTGAACACGTCTTGAGCCAAACTTTTAATCTTCATTGCTTATCAATAAAGAAAAAAGCCAGTTTTTGCTCCCTTCTTCATTCTCATGAGCAAATGGCAGCTTTTGGAGATGGAATCTGGTTTTAATTTTCCGGGTTTGCTCGTTATTAGTGGTGTGCTATCCTGTAAGAGGAAGAAAGAGAGCAGGCAGATTTCCTGAAAACTGACCAGAGCCTAACCTGGATTTGTCTTCCCAACCCAGCTCTCCAGTGAGAGTGGACATAATGATTATTTTTGGAATCTACCTTACAATGTTCCACATTTTTAGCCAAACATAATAATGATGCTTTGTTTCTGGAGCATATTCATGCTTCCTCTTTTATGAGACCCCTGTGAGGTGAGAATTATTTTCTCCCTTATATGAGGAAACTGATAAAAAGGAGACCAAATTCCTTGTTTCAGGTCACACACATACTTGGTGGGACAAATCAGATTTTGACCTGGAAGCCCAAACTGACATCTGCTTATCAGCACTTCCAAATCAGACTTTATTTACCCCTGTATTGCAATGACCTGAGTATCAGTTCTAAGACACTGCTGTAAAACTGGTTTGTTTCCTCAGGATCCTCCAGGCAGTCTGCAGTGAGTCCCTCAGGCCTCTGTGTCAGTGGCCAGGTGGGAGTTCTGTTGACACATTATAACAGCTTTTGTATATAGACTTGACTTTCCTGTGCAATACCTTTTATTGCAGGGTCAGTGTCTGGCCTGGCAAGAACTTTGTCTCTTTCTCTTAAACCTCAGACTTGGATATTGGTCTGAGTTTTTTTTCCTCACAACAGAAATCACAAGTAGAAAGCTAAGAGAGGAGGCCACTAAAAACAGGTTTTCCAAGTGGGCATTTTTGTGCCTTTCACAGACTGCACCAATCTCGCTGGAAAGGCACTTCTCCTTTTTGTTTAATTCTTAAAAAGTCAGTGTAGAAGTATAACCAGCTTGGTTTTTAGATTGCTGACAAAGTTTCAAGTTACAAGGATTGTAAGAGGAGACGTAATTGAAATGAGATGAAAGCAGGGATTTCTGTAGAAGCATTTCCTTTTATCAGTCCTTGATTGCTCTCGTAGTAGACATTTGTAATGGAGCTCTTTCCTCTGGAGGTGCTGCTGCTTTTTGTGGAGAGAAGGCAGCTTTCTGATTTATGGATTTGCAAGTTCAGCATCAGCCCCTCAAGAAAGACCAGTGTTTGTTATCCTATGGCCTGATTGAAAATGATAGTTAAATGTTGAGTCCCGTGGAAAGCAGAGGGGATGCATGTCCGAGTCAGGATTTCAGAGCTGGGTTATGTGTTTGTACAGCTTTATTTAATTCCAAGTTACCCTTGGGTTATTTAATTTCCTGACAGCTGCAAAAACAGTTCTCAGATAACAATGGTTTCTAATTAGGCAATGTGCCTAAAATGGTAGAATGTTTTATTTTGACCATGACACTGATGTTTTGTATGCAGCTTGGAGATTAGAAAGTCGAGCAAGTTGGACTTGCAGCTTCCTTTGGCAGAGCCGTGTGTCTCTTGTGATCCCCAGTGAATAATGCTGAAGGCATGCCCGCTCCTCTGCCCCTGCACTTCAAACACCTCTCATTGTTTTGGACTGTGTCATCACTAAATCTGCCTTTCAGCTGGAACCACCTTGCAGAAATATGTTTTATCAGCCCAGCAGGACTAACATGACTTGCATAGCTGAGGCTACAGAGCATTCCAGGGTGAAGAAAGCAGGTGAGATTTACCTGTAGCTGAGGGTTGTAACTTCTTGGGCATTCTCTTACACTGTATAGCTGCCCAGATGTTGCTTTTATGGCTCATGCACTTAGTACAAAATCAGGCAGTGATAGAAATAAACACACAAGTCAACTGTTTTTCCAAATCATTTATTTGGTTTAGAAAGGGTGTTAGCATCAGGTTATCGTAATTAGATCCTGACATGACTTGTGCTTGTGGAAAGTTTGTGCTTTGGGCTGTACGAATTGATGATCTCTAAATTCCCTGCTGGGACAGCAGAAAGTGGCTGTTGGGAGGTCTGTCACCTCCTTTAATTCTTAGACATTCCTTGCAGTCTTGAACCTGAAAGAAAATAGGTAATTTTATTCTGCTGTTTTGCTCCCTATTTTAATTCTTTCCCAGAGCTCACAATTCTGACAATTCCTATACCACTTCTGACCATTGCAAAACTTTTAAGTTCTTTGTTTAAGATCCTGTTCATATAACCATGATGCAGAATTGCACCTCTGATAAATCACATGCCTACTTAAAAGTTCTACAAGTTTAATTAGGAGTTTGCTGGCCTGCAGTCAGAGTTTTTCCCTGCCCTTCAGCTGAGCACTATTTACATCGTGTCCTGCACCACTGCTCTTCAGAAGGTTTCTGTATGATTCTCTAGGGCCATTTGCTTTTAGGTGACTGATGCTGCTCAGATACCATAATGCAATGAGAGATTACTGCATCAATTGCAGTGTAAATAACAGTGAAAAATTATTCTCTGTAATAATCTGGCCTTGCCCAGTTCTTTGGAGGGGCTGGTCTCTTTGAAGGAGCTGTGGCTGTGTGAGCAGTGCCCGTGGGCTGTCCTCTGTGTAAGATCAGCAGGGATAGGAGGTGAACAGCAAGTTTTTATTCCTCCTTCCCCACTACCACTCAATGACTGGGGGATTCCTAATTTACAGGTTGAATCTGCATTACCATATTTAATAGCTATCAGTGTACCAATGCACCTCAGAGTTGTCTAAGCCCTTAGGAAGCCTCTTCATTCTTTTGGTCTCCATGATATCCTCTGTCAGCACTCTGATAATTTCACTGGGTTTCAGGTGTTTGTTTGCACTGTAGCATGACGATGATGTCTGTGGTCTGACTCAGTTCTCCTCCCAGCAGTTCTTAAGGATCTTTGATCATCAACTTGTTTCTCAAAGAACTTTCCACAGTCTCCAAGACTCTTGGGAAAGAGGATAAACAGAGCCATAATAAAAATACAAAATAACAAAGGTTGTGCCAGGTTATCCTGCAAATGTTCCTCCACTGAGAACTGACTACTTACTGTTACTTTTCCTTAAAAGTCCAGTGGAATATCTTTGCTTTCTAACACAAATTCTGCCTTTTGATGAGCTGTTTCCAATATATCTTCCCTTAAAATCCTATCTCTGACAGCTGTATTACAGATATAGTACTCTTAACAGAAAAATTCCACTTGATTTTCTCGTGATAGAGAAGAATAAAATTCTAAAATAAGAACACTTCATCCCCAGAAGACAAATCAAAGGAATTACAGTGTTTGGGTTCATACCTCCCTCTGTCTTTCCCCCTCCCTCTCTCTATGAATGTGCTTATGGCTTTGAATCATACAGTATATAAATCCTAAATCCTGACTAGAACCAAAGTTAGGTGTAAGATGCAATGTACTTCTTCAGAGATGCAATTAGCTTTCTTTCAGAGTAGCATAAAAACTCGGGATTATTTTCCTTCATAATCCTTTTCCAAGATTTCTGCAGATCCTTGAGGCACAATGATAAACATGTTCCCAGTTTTGCTTGCCC
Source organism: Sinosuthora webbiana (assembly GCA_013397395.1). NCBI lineage: Eukaryota > Metazoa > Chordata > Aves > Passeriformes > Sylviidae > Sinosuthora > Sinosuthora webbiana. The sequence continues at coordinate 112,877 of VXBN01008147.1, read as the reverse complement.
GTTTTTCTTTTGGGTTTGCTCTGTCTGGGGTTTCCATCACCGTGTTCTACCAAAACATGCTCATGTTTGTTTTACAAGATTTACCAACTGCTCTTCAGTTTCAACTTCCCTACTTCCACATTTATTGAATTTTTACAGTTGGAAAGAACTCCATCTCCACAGTCACGGTCTGCATTTGTTGTTCGAGTTGGTTTTGGAGTACGTTCAATTGAAGAGGTTGATAAAATGTGAGAGGTGACTTTTCAAGGCCTGGCAGTGTCAGCAGCACTGGCATTGAGGCTGACAAGCCCTTGGAGGGTCCCCAGAAACCTGATTTCTTTGTCTTTGTGTCTTTCCCGTTGCCGAGCAGATTGCGAACACTAAGTAACTGTTAATCTCTGGAGCCCTGCTAAAGTAACTGTATCTGCGAGGTATTTATTTCACAGTTGTTTTTCTCTTCTGCTTCCCTGGGCTTGGTTAAGGTGTTTATTTACTGAAAGGCTTTGAGCTGAACTTGTATACTTAGGAGTGTCCAATTTAAATATACATATACATACATACATACATATATATATATAAAGCCTGTGTATGTTGCTATATATACCTATATTTGTATATGTATATATTTATTCAGGGATACAGAAGAGGTTTAAGAGAACATTTTTAGCTCTTCTTTTTCAGAAACCTGTCCTTAAACTCTGGCTTAAAACTGGAAAGTAGATTGGATTTTTGTTATATCTGCCAGGACCAAACCAAGCTTTTCTGTAGCTGTCGAGTTAAAAAAGCAGCTCACACGTGGGCACTGACATTCATACATGAGGCAAGCCCAGCAGAGCAGGGAATCCTCAGGAGCCACATGACAGGTTGTGTCCTGACCTCTTGAGTACTGTTGTACTGCTGAAGCCCTCAGGATTTAAGTTTGGTGAATTAGATGTTTTATTTTGTTTCTTTTTCAAAGTTAGAATTGAGCTTTTGGAGAAGTGGGATGAGAATTTATGTGGACTATCATGTGGATAAACCTCTGCTGGATGCCTGTTCTTGCGTTTTAGCCAGCAAACAAAAATAAAGTGGCCTCTTAAACAAGCTCTGTGCTGTTTGCAGCAGACAGGAGTGCCTGCTCTGATGGATGTTTGCTGTGGCTTTTCATGCTCTAAACAGAGCAGATATCGTTTTTCCCCCAAAATTCATTTTTGGAATTCATATAAACAAATTCTTGACCCAGCTGAATGCTCCCAACATGCCACAATGTCCCTGGTTTTAGTGGCTTGTGCGTACCTTTCTTTACAAGGAAATGTATTTATGCATCCAAGAATCAAGGACAATCCATGCAAGCTGCTCAGATTGTCTCAGATTACCACCCATTTGGATGAAAGGAAACCACAAACTGAAACCAGTTTGCTTTCAAAAGTGCAATTTGTGCATCTCATAAACATGAAGTTCAAAGGAACTGCGGAGTGTACTTCACCAACCCCAAAGGAAAATGCTCTTGAGAGCAGGAGGGTTAATAGCTCTTTGTGGAGTAACGGCTGCATCTTTAAGGCATTTGTGCCTGCTTAATTTTAAGCATATTGAGCTGGGTTTTAGCAAGCCCCTTTTGCGCTGAACATGGCTTAAACATCCCAAAGGTGGATATTTAAGGTGTATATTCCTGTCCTGCCCCATAGGAGTAAGGAAAGGCAGCAGTTGGATGAGGCTGGCTCCTCACAGTGGGGAGGAGGAGGGGATGAGCAGATGTCTTCACACAGGAGTCTGCTTGGGTGGCCTGGTCTGACTGGGGTTCTGTGACAAAGGGTGTTGGTGTTCTGTCGGCAGTGCAGGACACTGCATTTGGGTCTCTTCAATACATGTGCTGGGGTGTTCATTGCAGAGCACTGCAGTGTTTCAGATATTTGTCACTCAGTCCTTACCCAGCTGCTTTTAAAAGTCACTTCGGCTGAGAAGTTTCTGGAAGGAAATTTACTCAGGAAAAAAACCAACCTGTTCTATAGAGATTCCTGTGCTTGAGTTCAGTAGGGTTTTGATGGACTCTTCTAGACTGGGACACTTTTGTTGTCAGTTTTGATTAGTTGGGCTCCTGGCATAAGGGTGCAGTCTGCTTCCTTGTTTGAAAATGGAAAGGTGATGCTTTGAAGGCACTCAGTGGAAAACTGGATAAAGGAAAGGAGTTAAATACTGCTCTTCATCTGCTGCTTTACATGGGTTTGAATTTTTCTGGGTTTTTTTTGTTTTTTTTCCTGCAGTGAGCTCAAGGCAGCTGGTCTCTGGTCTGTGATTAGGCCTCCTAGCCTGTGCCACAGCACAAAAGAATGATAGTCATGTTCTCCAGGAAGCAAAAATCCGAAAGGCTCTTGTGTGTTTACCAAGTACTTTTTTTCCAAGTGGCTATTGCAGCTCAAAGGTTCTAGGTGGCAAGAACGGTTTGAACAAAAATGCAGAAGGTCCTTTTTGCCAAGATGAGCAGAAGGCAGAGAGGCTTAATGTGACCCGTTTCCCATACAGAAAAGGGCTTCATTACTGAGCTGTCTGTGACTAAGTTCAGTTGCTGAATAGTGACAATAGTATAATTTCTGCAGTGGATAGATATGCTGTAATCTATTGTTTTTGTCCCAGCTTCTTTCTTCAATTCTAAAATTTTGGCTACTGGTGGATTAGAGAGTAAGACTGATTTGGACTTTTTTCCTTTGAGGTGAGTGAAACAAGGCAGGTGCTTGTCAATATAAGGCTTATTTGACCTGATCTTCTCCAGTTGGGTGAAATAGTGGAGTAAGAGTCACTGGATGTACTTTCTGTGAGTAGTGTGACCACTGAAAACACATCCTGCTTAGCAGGTTGGGAAGCACTCAGTAAGGAGAAGGCACTTGTACTCAGAAATGTGAGAATGGAATTGTGTAGGAAATTCTGTCACCTAATGGCCTGAAAAATACTTTGCAAAGGCTGTTTTCTACCCTTCCTTCTAATACATGTATACATTAATAGCCTGAACAACTGGAGAATCACACTCATTAATGTCACAGTTCACTTGGGACAATTTGCTTTGCAAGATAATGAACTGTGGCAGCAAAAGTTTAACACTTGCTCTAGGTGGGAGTGACAGTTCAGCTTTCTGGTAACTTTGCCATCTTTTCCAATAAAATGCCCATGGTCTTTGGCTAAATCTCTGTAACCTGGGGGGAGGTTGTGCCATCACTTTCTTCAGGTGTTTTTTATTTTGTTTAAGGCGTTCTCAGGAGTAGCTTGGAAGGAAATACAGCAAAATACTGACAATTTCTTTTCTTGAAGAGCTCTAGTCCTGTCATGCCTTGGCAGTGGAGGTGTCTTTGCCTGAGAAGGTACCTTCACCTCATTAAAGTCATTCAGCCCAGGTGGAGGTTTGTGGACCCCAGAGTTTTTCAGCCACAATGTCAGGAGTGACATCAAGGCTGGTGGGTTTTTTACAGTCTGTAGTGCAGCTCACACTGGTCCCCTGGTTGTGGGGGAAGCCTCAATGTTGCAGTTGGGAGCAGAGATCCTCGGGGGTGTTCAGGAGCAGGGGAGGTTTCTGACCCTGGTGTTACCCTACCTCTTCAGAGGAAGATTGAGAATAAAGGTAGAAATAGTTAGTCTGAGACTGTAGGGGACAAATCTGTGAGAGTGGCAGTGATAGAGGTATGGACAGGCTGGTCGGGTGAGGGACAGGTACAGGGTACAGGATCAGCGGGGAAGACAAGAAGAGACAAAGAGTGAAGATGGACATAGCAACGAGGAGAATAGGAGGAGATGAGGCAGTTTGAGCTGTAGTAGAGGGTGACTGGGGTGGAGGGGTGGGAGGAGGGAAGAGAAGGAGGAGGAACAGGCTGGTGGGTGTTGTTGGGTTTAAGGGTAAGCAGAAAACAGCCACCTAGAGCACTTGTCCCTGCCCTGCCCACGAGGACGCTCAAGGCAGCAAGTACCTGACAGACAACAAAGGGTGTCTTTCATTCAGCTCAGCTCAGGGCAGTGGAAAAGGCCAGCTACCTTTGCAGTGCGTGTGGCAGGAGGATGGGCTGGCTCTGAAGCAGCAGCATGTGCAGCAGGCCATGAAGCTCTGATACAACTGCAGTTTTTCAGCAGCTTTCAGTGCCCAAGATGGTAGTTGTACTGGTGTTGTTTCTGAGCATTTTGTTTAACTATTACTAAAAGTGCCTCTGGTTATTGAAATACTCAGTTTGCCTGTGCTAATTTACCTCCTCTTGTATGTGCCTCATGAGGCATTCAGTTGCATCCTTGCAGGCTGCTGCTTTGAGCTCCGTTACAGTGCCCAGAGCTCTGGCACTGGGGTGGCACCTGGCTCAGTGGGGATTGTTGCTGGGGCTGCAGACAGCCCTGTCCTGCCCACTGTGGGAAGCTGGTGACTAAATAAAACAAATGGCAGGAATAGAAATAATGGTTTCATGATAAATTGGATTGTGTCCCTGCCTGTGACAAACCTCTGTTTGGCAGCCTCCCACCTGCAGAGCACTCAATATTGCACCACTTCAAACATTTTTATGTGTAAAATAATTCCTCAGTTACCGTGCCAGAGTGGTTGAGTAAAGCAGGCTGCAGGATGATGGTTTGTGAGTTGTCAGCAAGGAGCCATTTTCATTACCAGGTGCTAAATGGATCTTTAACCTTCACTGAGGGGCTGGGCACATGCATTAGTGCTTCACTTGGTTTGCAGCGTTGCAGGATGAGCTGTTCCCACTGGGGACTGACCAGTGCTGTGCAGCATGGTCCCTGACTGATGATGAATGTGTTGCTTTCCAAGCATAGGTAATAGCTCCTAAATTCCAGGCTGTCAGGGGATCTGCAGTAAACTGACCCTGTGGAGGAAATGTACAGGTAATGTTCAGCTATATTGAGAAGGAGGATCACCCTTTTCATCAAGAATGCATGTATACGGAAGTTATTAAAGCTTAATAAACAAATAAGCAGTTTATTGACTATTAACTCAAGTGCAGATTGGTTTTATGTGTTTGAAGGGCCATCTATGCCACACTTGGGAGAGATTGGGCTGCAACAACCCCTTCTTTAGTGTTTTCTTGCTCTCTTTCATCTTCAGGATCAGTTGGGGGTTCTGGGAGTGGAGAGTCATCTCTGACTGTGTCTGGTTCAGAGGTCTAGATTTGTTTACTCTAAGGAAGAGGTCATACGAGTCCTGTACAAACACAGTGGCTTTGTTCTGTGAGATGCTTCTCTTCTGTGCTTTCTTTCATACCATCCTGTCCCATGGCATTTCACAACAACAGTGGGGCACAGCAGAGCTGAAAAAAATATCTGTCCTTTGATTTCTAGGACCCAGGATTTGGAGGTCCAGTTCTAATTCTTACAAATTAGAGGTTAGCTGTGTCAAGGCAGCACTTTGGGAGCAGAGCTGGGGAGGACAAGCCTGAAGGCAAGAGTCTAAACTGAAGGCATGCTGAGGTGTGAGGTTGCTGCTGGGGCTGTGTCATGATCCAGTTTTAAAGTTATTAGAAATGCCTCTGCCTGAATTAAGGTGCAAACAAGACCATATGCCAAGGTCAGAAGTATTTTTATTTAATATTAAATTAAATTAAGGGTTTTATTTAATAGTAAATATGAAAGAGAGAGGAAAATAGAGAAAGGAAGAGAAGTAGAAAAAAGGTGGGGGGACAGAAAAAGAGACAGAATAAAGACAATATCACCATTCCATGGATCTCAACAATGTTCCATTGATCCACTCCAGCTGGTCTTCTGGGTGGTGAAGGTCCCCCAAAAAGCCCAGGATCCCATGGATTAGTTTATACTGAGGCCAGGTGGGAATGCCCCAGTACATCCCCCAGGGCAGGGACCACTCTCTGAGAGCAGGCTCTGGATCTGTTGCATCATTTTGCATCACTTGCAGTCCTGTGGTGCAAAGCCTCAGGAATGAGTCTGGGGAGCGCTTTGGGGGACTTTGATGGACTATGACACCCCCTCATCTGCCTCTCACTTGAATGTCCTGCGGACGTGGCCTGTGGGGTTGGGGGTTCCACAGCTGGGCCAGTTTGTGGAAGGGAGGATGGGTGTTCAGTGCCTCTGACCAGAGGTTACACCAAGCACCCAAAACCTCCTCCTCCCCACCTCATTGCAGGGGAGGCTGTGGTCTCCCCCACCCCAAACACAGCCAGAGATGATTCTCAGTGCAGCTGCTGGATTTGCCTTTCTTGTGGATGCATTCCTTTCCCTCAGCCTTGTTTGTTTCTCTCTAGGCCTGAAATGATTGAACAATAGTGTCCCCTTTATCTTATCTAGGTGGCTTAACTTACAGTCCAAAGTTCCAGTCAGGCATCTTCAAGGAGGCTTCTGTGCTTGTAGCATCTTCATACAGTTTTTGCTACAATGGGCAAAACTCCTTCGTAACAATATTAAAGGCATGAACCATTTCAGTCCCTGGACTGACCAGCTGGGAAGGAGAGGGTAAAGCTGGGGTGCAGGGTGTTAGTCTGCATCACTTTGTGAGCCTCCTTTTCTGGGACATCCATCATCTCTCTCAGTTCTATCAGAACTTGTGTTTATTCTGAAGATGTCTGTTTTGTTTCTCTGCTTGAGAGCTTGTGCTGAGTTCCTGCTAAGCCCTGTCATGGGACTGACTTTTGCTTTTGATTGTCTGCAATGCACAGTGAAGTTCCACTTTGCACTTCTTGGATTATGTCTGCAGAAATGAATTTAAACTGTTCTTGTTTCTACTTACCTTCTTTGCTCTCCTTTGCTTCTCATGCTTTGAAAGCAGCCTGAATGTATTTTTGCTTATATCCATGGTCTCTCTGGATTAGATGGAAATGTAAACTCATGGGGGCAAGAAGCACCTCTTGGAAACAAGTGCAGAGCCCTTTGGAGTATGGCCATTTCTGCTCCATTTGGTGCAAGTGATCAGGAAAAACTTAGCTTAAAAACTTAGGTTGTGCAAGCATTCAAAACCAAACTGCATGTTATATCAACCCCCTCTCAGTTGGTGAGGCATGCTGAACATCATGACACTGCTTTTCTCCTTGCTCTTTTTTTTTTTTTTTTTTTTTTTTAATATATAATTAGCACCTCACCTTCCTCTGCAGGGTTTTCTTTTCTCCATCTGGTGTGTCCTGCAGGGTGGGCAGGTAGAATCCAAGCCACAGTGGTGTTTCTGTCTCAAGAATTGGCCTTTCCAGCCGTCCTTTGGGCTGTGCCTTGTTCTTGAGGATCTTAAGAAGCTGCAGAAGTGAGTGTGGAGTTGAAGCCCCATGGTCACTGTCAGGGAGGGAATTGGTGGCTCTGACAGAACAGAGGAGTGAGTTTGCTGCCTGCTCTCAGCTGAGCAGTGGTTGGTTCACTGGGCTCCCACTGGGGCCAGCACTGGGCAGCCTGCTCCATCAGGGCCCCTGTCCTGGCCCCCATGCTGCAGGGCTTTTACACCTTCTAAGTGGTTACTGCTTGGGCAGAGTTTAGATGAGCATTGCTTGCCCATTTTCTTTCATACAGACCAATCTGAAAACCTTTTAACTGGTGTTATTTTCCATTATAGAACGGTTTGGCTTGGAAGGAAAAGATCAACTTGTTCCTCTGTTTCTCCCTCTTTCTAAACATTTGCATTTCTGTTGATGAGGATTTGCAGTAATGCAGATACCTCTTGATGCATTCCAGGGTAGAGTAAACACTCTGTGGGAGAAGTTCTTTGCTTATAAATAATCATTTATTCCCCCTAATTTGAATGGAAAGCAACATTTTACTTATCTTTTAAAACTGTCAGCTTAATTCTGTGTTTGTTACCAGTGTAAACTCTTGTCTCTGGAGCATTCTGGGCAATTTGCAAACAGAGGAGTTAATACATACTGCGCTCAGCACAAGTAGGCAGGGGCCACCAGGTTGACTAAATGTCAGCTAAGTTTACCTAGCCCAGGCAGATTTGGGCATACCTGGAGTCCCAGGTGATGTTAATGCAGTCTGGGAGATGCTTCTAGCAGTGTGCACCATGGATTGTGCAATACATGTAATCAATAGGCTGTTAAAGAGGCTGCAGGCTCTCTACTGCTGGGTGATTTCAGATAATGCATTAAATACAATTGGGGGGGATAGGGCGAACTGCCATAGACTGGCTGTGTTCTACCTGAAGATCTTTCAGCTGTGGGGGGGTTTGTTGTCAGCATGGTGTGTATTACAGATGTACACAGCTCTCCTCACTGAACAGGGACAGCAGTGCACTCTGTGAGTGTAGGAGTGAGGTGGTTGTGCCCTGCAGATTCTGTTGTAAAAGCAAGGCAGGAATTAGGAGCAGGGCATAGTCTGAGATGAGAACTGGGATCCAGTGAGACGCTTTGCAAGATGATCTGAGGCAGACGCTGGTCCCAGCCCCCAAAGCTGGTATTCTGTGCCCCAAGTGGAGCTCCTCTTTGCTGGAGGTTGTTTAAAAATACATGTCAGTGAAACAGAGCTCACAGGCCTCCTTGGCTGAGGGCCCATAGCTAATCACTAGAGATTTCACAGTGAAGTCCTTCAGAGTGTCTGTTTGATTAATGGTTCATATTTTGCTGATCTCAGACTTTTTATTTTGTTCTTAAATTTAATACATACTACTTATATGAGTTAAATATGTTTTAATTCCATCTTAAATCCAGTGGAACAATCTTTACAGTGGAGTTGGCTTTTTTTTTTTTGCACAGCAGCAGCAGCATGTTTGCAGAGGCTCGTGCTTGGACATGCAGCTGGTTAGTAGGATTCTTCACAATCCCGTTGTATGCACTTCCCTGGAAGTCTCTTAAAAGTAAGAAACCAAAGAACTCAGAAACACCATGGAACTGAACCTCAGTGCATTATGCCTCAAGGCTATGAGGGATAACCCTGCTGCTCTCCCAGGAGAGAGGTTTGGTATGTCAGGCTGTCGCAAAGGTATGTGCAGAGAGGCTGGGTGGGAATGGGAATGCATGTTTGGGTCCACTGAGATGACCTTGCAGAGTCCATCTGCTTTCCCTTGGCCAAAATTCGAGTGTATCAGAGCGAAACCTGATTTTTCCAAGTTCACACAGTCCGTGCGCTGCTCCCTTCCTTTTGAATTAAACATCCTTTTCTTTCCCCGAGGCAGGAAAACCCCCAGGCGCGCTCCCATTGTGGCTGCGCTGTCTGGGGACAGGCTGTTTGCTGCCGCTCTGGCAGCGGTGCTGCAGCAGCAACTGCAGTCGGTGTTGGATCAACAGTGCCCCTCCATCTGTTCAGCTGTGCATTCCTGAGGATGCCTTTTCCCCCTGCTCGGCAGACAGGCACGGGGAAGCCACTGCTCTCTGAGTACAGCCGTGCCGAGGGTTCATTTAGGGGATTTAGCGGTTGTGCCGTGTTTGCCTGCGGAGCTTTGATCTTGAGAAGGGCACTCAGCAGCAACACCACTGCTGCCCTATCAGGGGCCTTCATCCCAACACCTGGGGCTGGAGGCTCAGCAGGGAGGAGCTGTGAAGTGAACTAGGGAGTCTTTCTGCTGAGAACCATGAACCTTTGTCTCAGTTAAATGTGTGGTTGCTGCTTTTCACTGCTACAAGTGATCAGTTACTGTAAAATCCCTAAGTGGTTTGTATTGAGGAGAAATCTATGACAAAAGCAAGTAAACCTACTGCTTTTGACACTTGTTTCTCTTAATATTTTCAGTCCTGAAGGACAAATGGACTGTATTCTTTGTGGTTAGCACAGACTACTTGCAGAAGAATTCTCACGCATTCATGCCTTCACAGCTCAAAACAACTTCTCAAGCCAGCTTTTCCAGCAAATTTCCTCTTCCTGAGGTTAATTGTTGAAGATTATAATAGCTAGGTGGCAGAAGTCCACAAAACAAGGCAGTATTCCCCATGTAATAATATATCTTAGTACATTTGGTAAGTTTTGTAAGCTATTCCTTCTCCCCTAATTGCACTACTTTAGTCCAGACTAACACTGTCATGCCAGCTAATTCACTTTCACATCTTTGCTTCCTCTTTGTCCTGCTTTCTTGGGTTTTTGCTCATGTTCACAGCCCTGGCAGGCTGTGCTTCCACACTGGGCTGCAATCTCTAATTCAGAGCTCTGCTGTGAGTAGTGGGCTCTGCTGTGTGCTGCAATGGCTTTTAAAGCCAAGAAGTCTCTCCCTGAGCTGACACAGTGCTCTCCAAGTAGCTGCATTTGTGTTTTTTCTTTCCTCACTCTCCCAGGGTTGTTTTTGTTCCTGTGTGTGACACCAGCGAAGCACACAGCACGCTGCCTTTCCATCTAGGTAGTCCAGGGTTTGGTTTATTTATAGGTCAGGAGAACATGAGTGGCATTTCCAGGTTTAGGGAGGTGGAAGAGAGAAACAACAGAAGGGAGCAGCTTGCTAGCAAAGAAGAGATTATTTGTCAGATTATGTCTCTTGCTCTTCCTGGAATCAGCTCATTTGTTTTAGAGGACTAGCAAGAGAAAGGCAGAAGTCCTGGGAGTGCTGAGTTTGTCAGGAAAGCTCTGTGCTGGGATTACAAAAGCACAGAGGGCCCTTGCCTCAGCTGGTAGGGTGACATGATACGGGAGCTTGTGGTGTGCCACTGAACTGATTTTATTTCTGCTTGCAGAGGCAGTGTGCCTGCTTTGGCACTCTGAAGGTTCAGAGATAGGAAGTGTAGGAAAGGAAATATTTCTAGCTTCTGGAAACTTTCTTCTCTTTTTTTTTTTTTATGTAGCACATAGTCTGGAAGCAAAAGTCTTTGTTGCTTTGCCAGTATGGCTGTTAAGAAGAAAAGATAAAAATATGCCAAAGAAGATTTTAAAGGAGCACCAACAGGCAGTGATCTTACCAGCAGATAAAAAAAGCCCTTCAGTTTTTCCTCAGCATCTTTATGTAGTGCTTCTCCCCCACCCTCATATTTTTGTCTTCTGAACATCACTGTGAGATAGAGGAAAAAACAGCATTGAGAAATTTAGTATCTGCACAGAATCACAGCCTGTCCCTTTAAACTACAGAGAAGCCTTAGTGGAATTTCTATTCTGGGAATAGTTAATTCTGTTTGAGGTTGGGCAAGAGAGAAGCGCTCACAGGCTTAGTAGCAATATTTTTACTCCATTTGTTTTTTCTCTTAAGGATTTGCCTGCCTCATTTGATGGAAAGTGCATTTATTGATCAATCCTCCACTAAGGAGAAGATCTTGAAGAAAAAGAGGGTGAGAGAAAGAAAAACAACCAAACAAAAAGCACAAAAGACAGTATTTGTAGCTGTAATGCTGTTATATAATAGCCATTATGTAATGTCTGTTGGTGCCAACTAAAAATACACTGGAAGATAACTTCCAATTCATTGAAGCATTTAACTAGCATCGTCCCAGGGTTTCTGGTTCTGGATTCAATCCCTTCTGCAGATGTTGAGAAGAGCTTACGAGTCCCCTAGGTAGCACAGCAACCCATTCTTTTATCCCTCTTCTTGTCCACTCTTTTCTTCTAACGGGAGTTTTAGAAATGGTAAATCCCTCTTCAGGTCACCTCTCTGCACACCCCAGTGACCATGCCATTGGTCCATAGAGCCTCTCTCCTAATGCTTTGTTCAGCTAAGCTTTAAACGTCTCTGGCAGACACTGGGTTTCAGGAGGAGCCGAGCGTAAAGCATAGCAGGGATTAGATTTTGCAGCAGACATTGAAAACTTGACAGCTTCATAGGTAGTGTTTTACAGGGAGTTGTTCCCCTGTAGCTGAGCTGCAGCTAGAAGTGCCTTGCCTTTTCCATCCTTAAGCCTCCCCTTGAACTGCCAGCAGGACCTGCCATTGTGCCCAAAATGCTCAGTCCAGCTACAGCTGCAGAAATGGGCACCCCAAGGTACCCATAGCTGGCCCTGGTGTGATGCAGACCATGGTTTGCCCTTCCCCTCTGAAGCCCACCGCCCACGTGGCTGTGCAGAACCTGGAGTACATTTCCAGAGGCAGAGTGGGCAGCCCAGGCTGAGCAGTGCTGCACGATGGAAGTGCCTTGGCCTTGAGGGGCCAAGATGGAAGCGCCTTGGGCTTCAGGGCAGTGGCAGCCTCTCCAAGGAGGGAAGAGACATCAGCTGTGATGTCCAACACGGGGTGGGTGTGACAGCTGTGGTCCCCTTGACACAAGGGAACGTGACAGGCTGCTGAAAGTGACCCAAGGAGGAGCAGCAGGGAGGTGACCCAGACATCAGCAGTGAGCTGCACTGCTGATAGGGACCCAGCAAGGCTTCTTGATTTGGACAACAGAAGTCTAAATAGTGCTGGCTGAAAAATCCATGGGCAAAAAAACTCTTTATACAGGATTTCCATCTGCACAGAGCCTTACAATATTGTAAATAACACAATGTACCACAGAACTGTGTGAGTGCTTTAATTAAAGCCTGGTGATAATGCTGGGGGAGGGCAGTAGACATGTTATCACCAGAGATGAAGCTGAGCTGTGGTGGAAGCAACTTCACACAGAGGGATTCAGAAAGTGGGGTTTAGACTCCCATCTTGTGCTGTAATTGATGTAAAGCATTACCATTTCTGTTCTCCTCTGTTGAGAACTCATGGTACTGTTCTGTACCTAAGCACTAAGACTGTGCAATGGCATAAATCTATGTTCAGGTTTGTTACTACAGTAGATGTGTGCTGTTAATGAACAATGGTCAGGGAGACTAATGGCTCCATTGCAGCCTTAACGGGTGAGGAGAGAACTGTCCAAACCCTCCAGAGTCACTGCTTCAATCCCCAAATGGGATCAGCAAGGGGTTTTGTTTTTCAGAAGAGCAAAGGTTTAGTCTGTGTTCAGGACTTAGAGAGTATTTGTTTTGCATGAATTTATGCAAGAAGCATACTGCAATTGCATCCACACAAGCATTATTATGTGCATCGAGTGACATGTTTTGTTCTTGAAGGTGCAGAAGTCATTAGTACCTATCATAGTTATTGTTGTTGCTACTGCTTTATTACAGCAACAGAATGAAGCAGGAGTCCATGTAACTCCTAGTTAAACTTCATTTCTTCTGCAGGAACAGAAATGTTGATAGACTAGTGAGAGGAACCAGTGGTGCTTTGTGCGTGCATTGGCCACATGTCAGCTGCAGTGACAAGGGCAGTTACGTTGTGTCAAGTTTTAATAAGGGGGAAATCATTGTAAGCAGAACTAAGATTTTATCCCACAAGTATATTTGTCTGCTTGCTTTTAACTGAAACAGGCTCCTTTCTGCCACATGAATGTGCTTCACATCCTAGCTCCTGGTCACGTGCAGGAAGCCTTTCTGCTGGAAGATGCCTGTGTAGGAAGAGCAGTGGGTCAGGACATAGAAATCATATCATGTGTGATCAGATGTTTTAACCTGGTTGTGTGTTGATGCTTGTCTCTGGTAGTTGTTGAGTGATGTGGATGCTTACTCAAAACCACAGCAGATTGGGTGAGTGATAATTGTTTAGCACTATGGGATACAGATTTAAGACTCTTGCTTTCTGTGGGGTAAGATACAGTGTACAGTGCTGATTCCTTTGTTTGTATAAAGACAGGGAGAGAGTTTATACAGAAGCTTTTTGCTGAGGTGTGTCTTAAGAGAAACCACTCTCCATTTCCTTGTGTTTCGGATAACAGGTGGCAGACAGTTGGAGAAGAAAAATGTAAAAGCTGTAGAAAAAAGAGGCAGTGGATTTACTGCTGCCTTGCTGGTCCAGCCAAGCACAGTTAGAGCAATACACTCACTTTGGTGCACTTCCCTTGGTGACAACAGCAGCATATTCATTGAAGACATGACCATAAATCCTTTAGTGCCAGGAAAAAGCTGGAGGTCTGAAACACTGAACAGGGAAACAAGATCCACTGTCCTGCGCTTGGTCCCATGTGGGAAATGCACAGGGGCAGCCAGCATGGAGCAGATGCCAGACCATTGGCTGTCCTTGGAAGGCTGGAAACCATTGCACTGGAGGTCCTCAGTGTGCTTTTAATGGGGCCAGTCTGGGGAGTTGGCTCTGCTGCATCAAGGTTTTATATGCTTATGGGCAAGATGTGTTGAGGAAAGCCTTCGTTACATCCTGAAAAGGCACAAATAAACCAGGGAGTACTGTATCAGTGATATTGTTGTGTGGGATTGTTATTTAAAACAATGTTTCATCTGGAAGGTCTAACCAGCTCTTTGGAAATCAGCTGGGTTTGTTATTGTGCCTATATTTAAATCGTGCTTTCCTTTAAATGTCTTTAGTCTACATCTTGCATTAAAAATCCAAGTAATTTTATGGCCAGAAGATGCCCTGGCTGTTCCTCCTGTACAGCTGTTTCACCACCAAATATACCGTAGCCATTAAATCACCCCCTGCAGTGACCTGCATATCTTTAGGCATTGAAATTATTTCTGTAAATTAAGCTTTTAGGATTAGTCATCATAGATTTGCAGCATCATTGGTGTGTTGCCAAGGACCCCAGTTTTGTCACCATGACTACTACAGCAGGGTTACTGAGAAACACAAACTGCAGGGAAGTTTATTCACGTGCCAGAATGTGAGTGGGTGAGTGATGATGTTTCACCCACCGTGGCCAGAGGAGAACCTGGTTGTTTATATCCAGCACAGCCTGAAGATGGGCCTCCAGAGGGGAGAAGATGCTGTTGTCCATCCAGGGAAAATCACCATCATACTTATTTCTTGTACTGTCACTTGTGAGTGTTCAATAGTGTGCTTAGAGAAGACTGGGAGGTGTGTGCCTGCTCTCCAAAATGCTCTTATCCTGTGGGGATTATCCCTTCCCAGGAAAGGCAGCCCTTCACCATGGGGTGTGAAGCTGCAGGAGAGCTGATCCTGTGATGAAGTAATTGTATGATAAAATCCCCTGGTACTTGCTGCCTAGTGAGATGAAGCGTCATGTTCGGGAGATTTTTTTATACCTGAACACTGAAAAACAGAATGCCATGATTTGTCTCCAGTGGGGAATATACAACCCAGCTCTTCTCTGCTCTTGCTTCTTTAAATATATGCCTACCGTGTGCAAGGGGAAGCTCCTGGGCCCTGTATTCATTTTCTTCAGACATTTGGGAATTAAGTCTTTAGAAATACTACTGCTGGAAACTCTCAAGTGCCATCTCTTCCAGTTTGGTGCTCTTGTATTGTTTGAAAACCCATCCCTGTAGCTCTCCTCCACCTTCTCCCATAGCATCTTCTTGGATTTCCAACATGTATTTGTGAGTTTACCTGGGAGATCTTAAAGAGACCATGCATTTGGTAGCATCATCTGGTGTGTTTTTCCCTATACTGTTAATATTCATATTCCTGGCTCTTTCTCATGTAGTTGTTCCTTCTTCCTCAACATCACCTGATTTGTTTCATAATGGCTCAGGACCGAAGTTGTCCTTTTGGCCCAATCTCCTGTCTTCTGGTACATGTCCTGGACTCTCCTACTGAATCCTTCAACAAAACAGCGCCAGAAATCATCAGTTCACTGGCACCTCATGGAAGAAGGGAAGTTTTGAAATGTCTTGTGTGGTCCTTGGAGGGAGAAGGAAATCCAGGGAATGGTTTATAGCTCCCCATCAGCTCTGTAGGCACTTTGTCCTGCTCCAGGCAGGAGTGCTGATAAACAGGCTGCCCAGCAGTGTGCTTAGTGCCAGGCAGGAGCAGAGCCCTTCTCAGGGAGTGTTTTTCTTCATGCATGAATCTGCCTTTTCCATCTCACCCCATCCCATCCTGTCCCCATCTCGTCCCACCAGAGCTCCTCACAGCTCTTGTAGCTGAGCATCTCTGTAAGGCTGGCTGCCCTGTCTGAACATGGGATCCTCCCTGTTCTGTTCCACCAGCTCTGGGCCACCAGCTTGCCATCTTGGCACGAATGCCTGAGTGGGTTTTTTGTTTTTGAAAGAGATTCTTTGAATTCAAAACATAGCAAATTCCTGGTGGAGGCAGCTGATGGATTGTGCTCTGTGAGTGCTCTGTGCCTGGGACTTGCTCTTCTGTGATCCTTCCCCGACCTTCCAGCAACACTGCCAAAAACCTCTGTTGTGGGTTACAGATCAAAAATGCATAAATAGAATGAGCCAATTTGCTGGGGTCAAAAAGGGGACAGATGCTTCTGATGCCAGCTCACATGTGTGGCCTGAAGACAAATTGTCTGTCCTACAAGCCCCTTCAAACGGGGCTGGTCAGGAGAGAGCATAGCTGTGTGCTTACTGTTCTCTAGAGGAGCGTGTCTGGTGACGCACACAACTGCATTACATGGTTGTGTGCTAGTAGACCGCCACAACCCAACTGCTTCTTCCAGTTAGGAGGTTTCCCACTTAAACCATTCTGGTTTCCGGCTTATATTTTGGTTTTATCTCTGATTTTCCACAAATAAGATGTCAGGTTCTTTACCGCTCCCGTTCTCCTGAACAAAACTGCTTTGCAGGGTATTTTCATCTATCCAGTAAATTGCTTGCTCGAGGTCTGTGTTGGGGTTTAGTAGTTTTCCTTTTGTTTCTTTCTCTTAAGAGATTTTCTCCCATTTTTTGTTGCTAAGATACAACAACAACCGGGTACTTGGGAGACAAAAAATGTTTCCCCGTGAAGGGTGTGGTTGGCTGCCCTCTTAGCGGGGGGTTTCTCGTGGAGGGTCAGAGAGACGGCGAGAATTGAGCTGGGAAACGGGTTTGGCTGGAGGTCCGAGCCCGCTCCTGTTCTCTCGGCACTGACAGAGGAGACAGGCTGCGGTCACTGTGGGGAGAGTTCCCCACCATTGCGGGTTCTGTCTTCTCCCTTTCTTCTACCCTGAGTGCAGCTCTGCTCCTAAGAGCGGCCATGGCCTGGGACCTTATTAACACCCACCTCACCAAACAAAGGACTTTCACCGTCTGCTCCGGTGCCTCAGGGGAAACCTGAGCTGCTTCTCCCTCCAAGGAGCCTCTCCGGCCCTGTTTGGGAGCCGGGCTGCTGCCGCCCAGTCCCCGCCGTGGGTGTTTGCTGCACTGTAGGCCGCACCCGCTGCCTGCACAGACAGCCCACAGTTACAGCTCCAGCTGCCGAGTTCCCGCTGCCTCCCGCCCGCTCCCCGGGCCAGCCCGCCCCGCCGCTGCCCCGAGGTTCTGCCGCCGCCATCGCGGCCCCTCAGCCCGGCCGCCCACAGCGCCCCCTGCGGCCGCGGGGGAACCATCGCACCCGCCCTGCCCGCCGGGAGCCGCCAGCGCCCCTGCCGGCCGTGCCCGGAACTGCACCCGAGGGGACGGCGCCCTTCTCTCCGCAGCCCGGAGAAGCCGCGCTGGGCTCTGCTGCTGCTGCTGCTGTTTGTTTGCCTTGTCACACACACTGGGAAGGAGCTGCTATTCCTCTGCCCTTGCCTGAAAGCCCCTTCATTCCAATATTATGCTAATTTGGAGGGAAGGGGCTCATGTTTTCCATTCCAAGGGAGTCTCCTGCTTTCCAGTAAGAGTCCCTTTCCATATTTGTATTTATCTTGGCTGTTTTGGAGAAACAGGAAAAATACTTTTCCACTTCAGAACCATCTTTATATAAGTGGATTTTGTGCCCGTTCCTTCCAATACGTTATGCACTGATCCCAGGGTGGAAATAAGGATGTAAAATCCTGAGCTATCATAATCCTGTTTGGGTGAACTGGCTGCCTCCAAAGTACACTGCCTGGTGTTGAAAGCATCTAATTTTTAATTACTACAAATGCTGCTGTTTAGATGGCGCTCTAGCACTGGATTACTCAAAAGCCTGGCTGTCACAGAAACACCAGTGTTATCCATAGGCAATGCAGAGAGGACTCAGGTTTTGCCAAGCCTCATGCAACTATGCAGAGGCAAGAAGAAATCCTTCTGTGTCCTGTTTGGTTCTTTTGCAGCTAATTCTTCTATCCTGGTTGGTTTTATCCGTGGTTTCTGGCCTGTGCTCTACTTCCATCTCTCTGTATCCTGGCGAAGGAAGCACTGTGATGAAATGTTAATATTCAGATTCCAGCTGTGAGCAGCAGCGCTTGAATCCTGCTGTGTAATGTTCCTTGTCATGGGCTGCAGTGCTCCGTGGCTGGGGCAGGCTGGGGTGGGTTGCCTTCCCTTCCCTCCCCATGCCAGCCACTCTGCAGACCTTGCCACAGCTCTGTGCTGGGCACTGCTCCTGCCTTCCCCCACTCCCAGCACTAAATACCTGGTGTGCTCTATCTCTCATGGTCCTTATCGGCTCCAGCTTTGTTTACTTGCATAATTCTCTCACTGCCTTATCAGATTAGGATGATTTCAAAGTGTTAAGAAGCATCAGTGCCTCAAACAGTTTTGCAGTAGCTTGCCTTGGTCTCAGATTAGATGCAGACATAATAATAATAATAATAATAATAGAAAATTGAATAATAGCAAACTGTTTGGGTAGAGATGTTTGTTTTTTTTTCCTGGATTAATAATAGAAGCATGGAGACCTGTTGGAAAGGAGCAGGGTTTTCTCATGTAGTTGCTTTAATCCTAGCTGTGTCTCTGATATCTGACTGTGTTATGGGTTCATGTTCAGGAACAGTGGAGAAAGCTCCCATGTCCCATAGCAAGGGCCACATGTGCTTCCCCAGGACATGAAGAGAAGGGGATTCCTGTTTGTCCCTGTGGTTGGGTGACAAGGCCCATCTGAGCAATGTCTCATTTCTCCTGGATGTTTGGAGATGTGATTTGTGTAAAGAAGGGCTGTGAAAGAGGTTACACTGGAGCCAGCCACCATCATCCCTGCTTCCCTCCCTCCCTCCTTCTCTGAGAGCAAGAGTAAGGCATGCTGCATGTGTGTGAGAATTATGTCAGCACATAGGAAAGAATGAGATCTTCCTGCTCCAAACAGTGGCAGGAATATCTTCATAACACCGCAAATGACAAAGGTATGTGTGCTGCTGAAGACCATGGTTGGAGACAGCCACCCAGCCCCTGTGAGGATGCTCACTCCCCTGAAGGGAGCTGCTCCTGAGCCTGGGCACAGCCCTGGGCACAGCCCTAACCAAGCTGATGCCTGCCTCAAGTGTCGAGTGGCCAGTCTGTGCCTTGTGTCCTCCCACCTCACACAGGGAGGATTTGTTTACAGAGTACTTTTGCCTTGCTTGGAGTGCTAGGTAGAGCAGAAAATAGGCTTATAGTGTAACTAGGGAGATATCTTTACTTGTAGACAGAAAAAGTGTGCTCTGCTTTCCATGTTCAGGCCATATACCCATTCTCAGGATGTAATCTCAGCCCCTCCAGCTCGGCCTGTCCTCCATTTGCCTGGCTGCAAAAGCTTCCAGCAGCCAGCACTCAACACTGTAGCTTGGGCTCAGCCAGCACCAGGCGTTGACTTTTCTACCCAGAAAAAATTATTGTTATTCCTACTTGCTCTCACCCTTCCCTCACCATCTCCCTTAAAATTCCCACCCCTCTGCTTGCTGAATAATTTCAAGGTGCTAATTGCCCCGCACTGCAGCTGATCCATTGATCTGGAACACAAACAGTCTCAAGGTAATTTTCCGTCTGAGCCAGTCTGGGGCTTGCGCAAGTGCTGATGTTTGTTTCCTTGCTTTTTAATTTCCTGCAAAGAAAAGCTTTTGTGTTGCTCTCCATAAGATGCCTGTGCCTGTGCCTCAGCCAGCGGCTGCTCTGTACGGCCACGTGGGCCTCGAGGAAATTGACACTCACAGTACCCTGTTCTGTGTAATTGAAGTCTGTGGGTGGAAATAGATAATCCTGCTCAGTCCTATTGTGTCCCTCTATGAAAACTGTTAGCCCAGTCCTTGAGGTATCAGGCGGCTTCTTTGCCCGTCTTTAGCCCTGCATTTGGGACAGACTGGGAGCAACTCAGACTCTTGGTCCAGTTACAGAAATGCTTGTCCGGCTAGATAAATACTTGGAGGCAGAGGTTGCTGGGGCTGCACATCTCTGAGGATTCAGACATCCCTGTCTGTAACAGCTGACCACAAAATCCAGCACTGGGCCACTGGGAAGTGCATCCTGCACAGCAGAGAGTTAATTTTCCTGGCTATTGCTTCCAGCAGCCTCAGCAGAAGCTGTGCCTTTGCAGGGTTTGATCTGAGGGGCGGGGGTGTGGGATGATGTAATGTTGCCAACTCCCTGCACTGGTGGGAGGAGGTGAGGTAAAAAAAAACCTCATCTGCATTCATTTCTCTCTCCAGCTTGTATGCACTGGTTTGGTTTACCTGGAGGACTTGTTTTCGTATTTTTAAATAAAATCAGTGGCTGTTTTTCTTCCCCAGGGTAAGACTGCTGTGGCAGCCCTGGTGGAGAGCAGGACAGGGCTAAAGGGAGCACCCCTCTGGTGCTGGCAAGGCTGCACCCTGTGTGCACCCCTCCAGAGCAGGGGTGGGATGAGCTTTGCAATCCCATTTCTGGAGGCAGTCTTGTCTGCAGGTGGTGTGTGCATGCAAGTAGAAATGAGTAGCAGTTGTCTACCCCTGAATCATAAGCAGATTTTGAAAAATGTAGCACCCATCTCTCTCCAGAAAAGCAGCCCCCTCTCAGATAATGAGCTGCTGTGAGTCCTTTTCTCAGCACCAGCCCATGTCACCTGTGTGCCTGGCAGTGTCAGGGCATGGCAACACATCCTGCACAGCTGGCCTGCACAGCTGGCAGCTGGGAAGGGTCTTGGTTTTTTCTGATGATGGGCTTAGATGACAGGAGGACAACAGGTGTAATTCTTGTGGTGGTGATGGGTTGGGCAGCCAGCACTCCCAGATTTCTCTTGGATTTGTCCACAGACATGCAGATATATCTGCACTGTCCTGAAAGTCCCTTCTAAACTGATGTCATTCTTTGGGTGGTGCTGTGGATCCATTCTGTAGTCTCAGAGCAAGATGGGAACACCCAAGAAACGGCCGAGTAATGGATGTCTGTCATTGGACACTATTGGAACTGCCTCTGGTCTGACTCAGTGTGGTGAGTGCTGTGTTCCCAGAACATCTCCAGGAGGGAAGTCTTCTCCTCCACATCCTTTACCTGCCACAAGGGTAGGCCGGCATTTAGCAAAACATGATGTTTTCATGTAAAGTTAATGACTGTTAAAGATGGCATTTCCTGTTCATTTCCCTGCCTGAGGCCTGCCCGTGGTTCTGGACATGACCCAGGGTGTTCACAGGATCTCACTGTGGCAGAACACAGGACTGCAGTGACACTTCCAGGAGCAGCAGTCTTGTGCACCCACCCAGGATGCAGCTTCACCTGACTTTTCTGCTTGCTGCAAGCTTCATGTCAGTCCCAGGTGAAGCACCACAGGCAGTCTGGAAGGCCAGGAGAAAAATACAATAGCAGAAAAATCTCTGCAAAACCCCATGCATACACTCATCAAATACTAAATACTTGAGCCAGAGAAGGGAAAGGAACAGGCACATGAATTCTTGTGGGTCTTCAGAGACTTGTTCTGGGTGCCTCTGGTGAAGCAGCTTCAGCTGCAGCAGGTCTGGTAGATGTGTAGAAGAACACACCACTGCTTGGGTATGAGATCACTGCAGGACAGGCAGAGACTCTAGGTGGTGTTTCTGGCCTCTGCCTGTAGCAGTGCAGCACTTGGTGGTTGTTGAGTTCAGCTCTTTGTCAAGTCAACACAGGGATGCTAGTTCTTTGCTTGAAGGTGAGGAAGCTGAGGTTTGGAGGAATATATGCTGATTTTAAAGGAAATACATTGTGTTTCACATGGCTGAATATGTCTCTCCTGCAAGGGAAACTTGCATTGCAAACACGTTCTTTTACCCCTTGGGAAATTCTGGCTTTTCTTTAATCCAACTGCTGTCCAGATGAAGATCAAAGGAGTCACTTGTTTTGGGTTTAAGTTGGAGTCTAATGAAGAAAAAGCAACTGCTTGGATTTCTGCAGCCATTGCTGTGTTTCCCACTTCAGAGGGACAGGAGAGGCATGGACACTCCTCACCTCACTGCCACAGGCACTGCTGGGGATGGCTCTGAGGTGCCACCCTGCTGCAGACGCAGGAGGTTTTGGGAAAACAGCATGAAATGGAAATATCAGCACACAAGTAAAGCAGAGATGCTTCCTTTAAGTACACAAGGGTGGCTGGCCAGATCACACCTCCTGAATTTTATTTTGGTGCTGTTACTGTAACACCCAGGAGCCACAATGTTCTGTGATGTCAATGTTTCACATATTTATTTAGTGCAAGAGGGAAGGACTCTGGCAACTGAATATTTAATGTGAAAGGGAAACACAGTTATGGGAGAGGATGTGATATGCTCAAGATCACCTCACAAACTAGTGACAGAGTAAGACAGGTAAGTCTATCCTGTGGGGCCAGACCACTGTGATGGACTCACAGCATCCATTTGCAGCTGTTGCCACTGCCCCAGCATTCCTGCATGTGGATTGTCTCTGTCTGAAACAGCCTGCAGCTCTACTTAAACATCAAGCCAGAAGCCAGCTGGGCAAGGAATGTAAAAAGTCTGGAAGAAAGAGAGAAAGGCTGCACAGAAATGGTGCATTTATGAACACAGCACATTTCTTGCCTCTGCTTCTCAGAGTTAGCAAGAGCAGCAGAGAGTATTAATCTGGCTATTGCTGCTTTTTGCTTTCACAACAGGCTCCAGCAATAACATTCACTGTATTTTAGCTCTTCTCCAGAAATGGGCTTTTCAATTTCCTCTGCTTGCCCGTATTCAGGCAGTAGAGAGATCCTGAACAGCTTAAAGTCACTGGTTTGTCCAGTCCCAGTGGTGTGCCAGGCGTATTGGATTGCTGGAAGTAGCCCAAATTCCTGTCTGCACCCTTAACTGGGACACAGGGATGAGCAGGGGACTCCAGAGGTGTAAATAGACCAGTCAGCCACATGGCGTCATCTCTGCTCTGTACAAATATAGCTGAGGACATGCTGAGCAGAAAAAAACCATTTTAATCAGCACATGCTCCTTTGCCAGCTCTGGAACTGGCATAAATACATTCCCACTTCTGCTGCTTTTAGCAGACTGGCTACTAAACTTTCTAGGGCAGTGCCACACCTTAGGATCTACCTCATCTTATTCCTCAAAATTTATCAAGGCTGTGTGTCCATGCTGGCAGAGGTGAGGATCCTTTAGCATCTGCTGAGAAAGTGGTGCCTGTGTTCCCAGATAGGTGAAGAGAAGCAATGCCATACTGTCCTCCTCCATCATCCCAGGGCATAGACCTTGTGCCTGGGATGTCTCTGTAACTGTGGCAGAAATACAGACTTCTCCATCTTTGAGCATGACACCTCCAGTGCTTTCCTGTCAGACTTTCCTATCTCGTGCAGATATGTGGGCAGCTGTATAACATAGAGAAGCTTTACAGCAGTGTAGTCTCCTTTCCCTAAATTTTTTTGTAAAGGCCTTGCTTGGGAGCTGCTGGATCATGGTGGCTGCAGAAATAGTTGTGATCTGGGGGATAGGGGATGGGGTAGTTTAGGAAGAGGAGGTACTTTGCATAAAAAGTTTCCATCTGTTTCAGAATAGTCACTTGTCCTTGCAGATTGTTTGCATGGACAGTGAAGCTTCAGTGAAAATGTCTGAGCTGATACAGTGTCTGCTGTATCTCCTGAGGTGCCTGTAAATACCCAGTATTGAATCCCTTGATGTGTCTAGTTAGGAGTCATTTCTCTCTCTTTGAGATCAGGGCTTGAAAAAATGCCCTGGGCAACCTCAGTGCTCTTTGAAGCAGATTTTTTTGAGTCTACTAATTTTATAAAATAAAGGTGGGATGACTGTGTTTATCATTTCTCTCCAGTAATGGGCTTAGAGGACTCCCTTGGGTGTGACTAGTAACAGTGGTTTCCATTAAAGGGACATAGGACCCAGAGTCACATGTGTAATTCCCTGTGTATGTAATTTGTCCTATTCACATCAACAGCTGAAAATTCAAACTGATTATTGTACTCTGGGTAGAGCTTGTATTGAATTGTCAGGACAACATGAGAAAATTGCACTGGGTATGTTCACTCATTCTAGTGTAAATCCATAAATAGCCTTTAGAGTTAATTACTCCATAATTTGAAAGAAAATCTGGAACAGCAGACAAGGACTAGTGCAAGATAAATGTCATGCAAGAAGTGAGGGAAGATGCACTGCTCGAAATTGCTTTGGGATCACTCCTAGGAGGCGTGGGCTGGGGGAGAGCTGCTCTGTGCTGGATGCTCTGAGACAGCTGCTCAGAGCTCACACAGTGGGACAGGCTCAGGGTGCCTGCTTTTCCCTAGAGTGCATTCTTGTTTGCTTACTTCTTGTTTTCATTTCCTCTCTTTTCCTCTGTCTGTTTGTCTGTCCTTTATGGTCTTGATAGTGGAAATTAAGAGACCTTTGCTTTTCAAACCTACCTGATTATCCATGGAATAGCACTAGCACGAGAGCTTCCTCCCTCAGAGACAAAGCAGAGATGCTCAGAGAGGTCAGAACAAAACTTCCCAGTCCCTCCCATTCTAAGCTGGTTTTAGACATTCAAATCTTTGTGCAGGAATTTTCCATGCTGCTTTGCCTTAGGTGTGAAATGCTTCAGTTGTGAGATGTATATAAACCTCCACTGAACAGGTCAGCTGGTTCTTGGGAGCAAGGTTTAAAAGAAATAGGGGGTTTGTACACATTTCATGGTAGGAACCTGAAGCCCAGAAACTCAGAGGCTAGCTATATAAAATGTCAAACTGTTACTTCTTCACTGCAGAGTGTGTGAGTTTATGAACTTAACTATGTTCTTTTGACAGTTGTGTGAGTGGGATAATACCTAAATAGGAAAATGAGATGACAGGTTTCACAGCTTCCCTGTTGAGGGTATTTGGAATAAAAAAAAAACCTCTCAGTTTTGCATGCTCTGTTAGGAGAAAGTGTCAGAAACACAGAAGCATACAGTTAGAGGTGGCAAGATTCCCTGGCTGTGGATCCAGTCCTGCAGAGATGCCCAGGCAGATGCCCAGGTGCATCAAGAGCAAATCTGAGATGCACAAAGAGCAATGAAAGACACAGAAATTAAAGTTTGAGTCTACTAATATTTATAAACTAAAGAATGTATTTGTCTTTCCCTCAAGTAAAGGGCCTAGAGGACTCCCTTGTCTTCTGTCCCTGTTGCTGTGATCCTGGAGAAACCTGCTGTCACATTTGCTGGTAGCACTTGTTACCTGATGAACATGTGGAGGTTTAAAAATCCTGCCATGCCCTGGATGTCTCACTGCTGGCTCACGTGTGTGAGCCTGAGCTGTGCCCGAGCACGCTGCAGGCAGAGACACAGTGCTGGGCACTGCTCTCCTCATGCCTCAAGTCGTGTGTGCAGGGATAACTTCTGTCCCTGCCTCTGGCACAGCCTCTCTGGCTGCCCACAGAGGTGGTGGATGCCCCATCTCTGGACACATTCCAGGTTTGGTGGGAATGGGCTTGGAGCAAACTGCTCTAGCTGAAGACATCCCTACCCCTCACAGGAAGGTTGCACTTGGTGGCTTGTAAAAGTCCCTTCCCACCCAAACCATTCTCTGATTCTCTGATCACCTCCAGAGGAAGGTGACAGCTGACCAAACCATTAGCATAAATGGAAAAAATAGCAAAAGCTGCTTGGTCATGGGTGTGCTGACTTCTCCCCAGGATGATCTCAAGCTTGTTGCCATGTGAGATGATTTCAGCTGGATTGGAGCTGTGGGATTTTCTTCCTCCTCCTGTGCAATAACTTTTTGGACCTAATAATCATGTTCCCCAGCTCAAAGCTTAGTGATGAGCTTTCATCTTGCTTGGCTCTTGTGCTTAGCTAAGTCCCTTGGTGTGGGAGTACTCTGTGGCACTCAGATCTAACTCACATCAAGAACTTTCTGCCTGGCAGCCACCTCTCTCTGCTGCAAACTGCCCACGGGATCTTGCTTAGAATTTATGTGGCAGCAAAAATGTTTGCTCACAGTTATTAAGTGTAAAGCTGGCAGCCTGGGTTTTGAGGCCAAAAGAGAGGCTGTTTGCATCCTCTGAAAAGTTCTGATCTGCAGTGTAACATCCCCAGGATGTTTTTGCTGCCCTGTCCTGGCTCCTGTGGAGGCAGCACAGTGCTGGATCACTGGCTCCTCCATGCAGCAGAGCAAAGCATTCTGCAGGAAAAATTTCTGTACTTATAGAGTTGTAAAGACTAGAACACACAAAGCTAGCCATTGGACCAGCTTTAGAGGTCTTTCTGGATTTTAACACGCTATAAAAACCGATAAATAAATATGTTTATCCTGCTTTAACCCCTTTCACGCAGCTTTCTGGGAGTGAGAAACAGAGTACTCCATCTCACAACATTAAAGGAATATTCACTCTGCCCGATTTCTCAAAAGAAACGAGATTCAGGTGTTATCTTCCACCCACTCTCCCCTCGGGATTTTGAGCTCATATGGCCAGTTTCCACAGTGCCTGCAAGAATAAGTTTCCTGAAATGTTTCCTGAGCAGAGAGATCCAGGTCAAAGACGTGTGTTTTATGCAGATGTCAGGGGGAACACACCAGCTGGGTGCTGGCAGTGAGCCCTGGGCATCCCAGCTCCCTGCTGATGGCTGGGCCGTGGCAGCACCACCGGCTGCCCCCCAGGGCCTCTCCAGCGTGGTGCTGCTGACAGAGAAGTCAGAAAGGTGCCTGGGCTTTGGATCGGGCTTTACAACCTCAGGTAATCCCTCACCTCATTTTAAGATGGGATTTTAAAACTGCAGAGTAATGTGGGGAGTGGGAAGAGAACCCTTTAATAAACACAAAGATCCTATTAGATATATATGTGTACACAGAAACTGTGTTGCCGCTTGGTGGCATTGGGTGACAGCTCTCCCAGTTTATCATGATTTTTGCAGTTGGCAGCACTTTTATTTTTAATGACTTACAACTGGGCTCTTGTTGCAGAGCCTTTTTCTCTATCTTTTTAGTGCAAGCCAGAGTCTACCTGCCATTTTTAGAGAGAAACTCTAAAAGGTGAAATAAGTACAGTGTAAGGTTTCTAATGCCAGAATACTGGTCACAAAGTCCACAATATTTTTTAATTTCATTATTTTTTTAATATTTTGGGTTAACTGTGGCTGTAAACATAAGTGTCACAATGGTGAATCAAATGAGCAATTGGTTCATTCAGAGTAGCAGAAAAAACCAGGGAGTAGGACATCACTCAGAGCACTCTGCTATAATGTGAAAATTAGTGTACTGAGTGAAGATAAGTGCTTGGAAGATGATCCAGCATACCACACCAAAGGAGGAAACCAGCTGAGGGTCTTCATTTCTCTCCAAGCACTATGATAAATCAATAATTTATCTACAGTTTCACTTGGCAGCTGAAAGGTGTCTGATTGCAGTAAAGCTGGAAGAGTCCACAGAAACCAGCTCACAGTGTCTTTGTGGGGGAAGGCAGTTAGCAGGGTGTTGTACAGGACTCAGCCAGCTATCAGCGTGGGTAGGTGAAGTGCAGTTCTGTGGAACTGTGCATTTTCCAGTTATTTCCCCCTTAACCTTTTCATGAGAAGTGTGAACCCATTTAAACTAGGTACAGAAAAGGAAAAAAAGCTCTGGTGGTGCTGTCCTTTCTCAGAGAGTTCTGCACATTTTCCAGTGTTCTTTGGGAGAGGTAGGACTCTCTCCCAGTGCTGTGCCTCCTGCTCTGCAGGGTGTTTGAAACTGAGGGTCTTCAGGGTAGAAAATACAGACAGAAGGATTGTTGTTTTCCTAAAGTTGTACAGACTGACACTGTCTGACTCTTTGGTCAGGGTTGTAAACTAGGAGATCTTCCTTCCCTCCTTTCTGTGACTTCCTTGGCTGCTTACAAAGACCATGAGCTGGAATCTCATCATCATCCCAAGGATATTTTAGGAGTGTCACATGGAGCAGCAGCTCGCAGTGCTTACAGCATTGCATAGTGCTCCAGCAGCAGCAATTCAATCCTGTTTGGGTTTCAGCCAATGTTTGTTGTCCTCCTTGGAAATGGTATTGATTATTGGAGCTCAGGAGCCAATTATGGCTCCTCACCACCTCACATCGCAGGATGATTTCCTAGGGAGGCTGCTCTGCTTCAGCTGGGGCTGCCAGATGGGCCAGTGAGGCTCTGGACAGACTCCATACCTTGTAAATCACCTGTGCTGTGAACAAGCAGTTACTCCTGCCCTAAATGTTATTTGAGATGTTGGCTGGGTTAGGTTTGCACAGGGACTGGCATTAGTTTGATACCTGTGCCAAAGGAGAGCAGCCCCACAGGCTTTTGGAGCCCACCAGCACTTGGTACCCAGAGCTGCATTGCCAGGGAAAATCATCCTGGACTATCACAACGATCACATCTTGTCGAGGCTGGTGGTGTTCCATGCCAGAGACCATGGATGGAATGACAGCTTGAGTCTGGAAGCCTGCTCTTCCAGACTGTTGTCATGTTGGGCAGCAAATGATGGGTCTGGAGCCTGCAGGCAGCTGAACTGCTCCTGGTGCCTTCTGCTAGCAACTCTGCAAAGCCTTACACAGCAAAACCAGGAAAATCTTAAGGCTTCATCCCAATCAAAGGTCAAAACAGAAACCCTGATGATAATGAACAAAGCCCAAATCTCTGATCTTTTAGAGGTGCTTCTCAGCCAGAGTTGGGATGTCCCCCATGATCAGGAGTGGGAGTGACTGCACTCTGATGAACCAGTTGCAAGAGGATCTTTAGAGCCCAGCAGAGAGATTTCTGCCTGATGGAAGGACAAGGGATGTGGCAATACTGAAGCTGTGGGGGCCTGGAGCTGTGTTCTCCTGTGGGGAAAGTGGTGGTGATGGTGAGTTGGTACTGGAATATGCAATTCCTCATTTTGCTCTTTATTTATTACCTTATTCTGCCCAGCTGAGTCTGTGCTAATGTTACAACTGGTGGTTTTGGCTCTCTTTGGGTTTACAGCATTCAACAGCTTCCTGGGCAAAGCACCATCCCAGGTTCCCACCCTAACACTATTTAGATGAATTTGTTGAGCCTTCAGCCTAGGTTTGTTTCATTAAAATTTGGGCTGTAATTTTCTGTCTGGCTGCCTGGTGGAAACAATGTCCAAAATTGGTATTTCAATCACTTCCTATGTATTTTTCCAAGTTAATTGAATCATGAGAAGCAGGTTACTTAAGCAAATGCAATGGCCCTTGTCACACTTCATAGGGCCTGTTAAACACATAAACCCAGAAATTATTAACACTTCCGAGTGATTACAAGTGCAATGAGCAAATCAGCCTTCCTTCCCCCTGAGGAAGAGCTTGATGAGGTCTTCTTGGGGCAGCTCAGCCAGTGCAGCTGCTGCTGGAGTAAACTGGGAGAATGCCTCTGTCCACCATCAAATACTGCATCTTCCATCACATCCCTGGGCCAAAACTGTGTTTAAACTGGTATTTAATGAATTGCAGTCCTTATCACGTGTTAAAGGCAGGAATATCATCTACTCTGTTTATAGAGCAGGAAATGAGCTCTGATCTCAGTGCCACTCATGAGTCATTAGTGGACTTGGGCACTCCTGGGACGGGCCTGCTGCAGGTGGGATCAGTTGGTGAGAACAGGACCCTGAAATGTGTAGCTCAGCAGGAGTTGTTTTGAGCTCTAGCTTCTGCATGCCAGGTGATGTGGGAAGCTTGGGCTTGGAGGTGCTTTTCTGATGCAAAGGGCTGATGAGAAAACGGTATTTTGCTGCAATAATTTGCTTCAAGCAACTTGCACAGGTCTCTCTGACATAACATGCTGTTGATTAATGCACAAACTTCACCCCTCTCCCTGGTGTCTAGTCTTCATTCCATGTAAGCTCTGATTATTAAAAAAGACACATCAGCTTAGGAAGCTAAACATCAAAATGCAGAAGCAGAACCCTCCGTGTCCCCACTGTTTGCAGTGTGTATGCTCAGGGTTGTTTTTGTGCTACACACAATTGAGGTTATTGAAGAGAGCAAAATGTGTTTGTTTTTCAGATCATTTTGGGTTTTCAGTGCTGTCAGTGTCTCAGGGAGGTGGTGCCTGAGGATTCGGAGAGGGTGAGGTTAGGAGTTTGGTTCAGGTGTCTGGGGCTGTACAGAAACAACTCCCAAAGGTCTCAATGAAGGAGAAAGAAAGGGTGCTGCATGAGGAGCCAGGAGTGTGTGGACATGGAGACATGCAAGCACTTGCCTGAAGTGCCAGAGTGCTGGCTGCAAGAGCAGCAATGCTGGGGTTTGTGCTTTTGGACTCCTGGGCTGCATCCCACCTCTGAGCTGTGTGTGGGCCTCCCCTGGCACACCTGCTGTGTCCTGGCTGGATCCATCTGCATCTGAGATCAGATCCTCACACCAAGTGGATTTAGCTGGGATTATTTATGCATTTGTTAGTCTGGATCTGAACTGTTTGTTTCTATCATTTGCCAAACAAAAACCGAAAATCCAGAGAATCCTAGAGCAGTGAATGCCTTCATTAGAGAGTCTGCATCTGGTTTTCTGGCCTGCTAATACATTAAGGGTTTTTTAAAACAGTTAATAATTTGTATTGAATTGTTTAGCTGCAGATTTTTAACTACTTAACCATGACTGATTAGAAGCAAGTGGAATGGGATTATTCTTAGTATTTTCCATTTCCAAAGTAATTTGCGTTATCTTAGTATGTGCTTACTTTGTAACCCCTAGTATATGTGTGTTACACCATCCATCCTTGCAGAGCTGTGTGGCTCTTATGCCTCAGAGGCAGGAGCCCACAGATGCACCAGGTGCCTGCTCTGCATCTTCAAAGTCTAGGGATAGTGCCCAGGCTGCTCTGTCAACCTCCATCTGCAGTCCAGGAGTACAAAATCTGGGTTTAGATTAGAGTGGGGGAATGGAAACAAAAGAGGCCAGAACAGCTTGAGTAAAACGTTTGGAGAAATTGTATGATAGAGATTTAAGTCCAAGACCGCTGTGCTGCTTTGAAAGTAAAGCAGCAGGAGAATCCCCATGGAATTACCTTGAGAGAAATTTTAGGTTGGAGTTGCAATTTAATAGAAAGATTGCAATAAATGCAGTGATACACAGAAGAGTGGCACGAAGTCAGAGTACAGCCTGGCACCTGTTGGTCAGGGTGCTGATTGCAGTCCTGTCAATTGATGGTTGCAGTCAAAAGCCATGGTCCTGTAGAGGTTCTGGTCCTCCTCTGGATCTGTCCAGTGGTGGTGGTGTCGAGATGAAATACGCTCAGGTTCAGGTAGGAATGCTCAGTACCTCCCCCAGGGCGGGGAGTTTCACAATGGAATGATGTAAGTGTGACTCAGGATATTTTTGGGAGTTCTTGATGGTCTAAGTTGGAGCTCCTGTTCTGGTGGTGCCCATTAGCAGAGATTACCCCTTCAGGATGGATGTGACTGTGCTGCTGCTTCCCCAGAGGGGAGTTAGCACAGCTGAGTCATTGGTGTGAAGAAGAAACATTACCCTCCAAGGCTCTGCCTCTTCTCCCTTATCTGATTTAACACCCAGCTTGTAGCCTGGGGTGTCAGGTGTGGGATGGGCAGCTCCTGCAAAGGACCTGTCATGAACAGTTTGTCAGGGATGATGTAGGGGGGAGTAGAATACACAGTTTGTTTACACCCACATTGGCACTCTCCTTTTGTAACCAGGACAACCACCACAGGCTGTTTCCACTTGGGAAGGTGAACAGAACTGGTCACTGGTATCCAGATGAATTGCTGAGTCTCGTGCAGTTCCCAGTGTTGTCCTTGACAATCTGTGTGAATCCTGCCATGGAGATTGATGCAATCCATCCATGAAGGAGTGTCACAGTACGAGCCTGTGGAGCAGCATGGGAGGCCCAGGAGGTTGGGATCAGGGGGCTCATCTCACTCCTTGCACCGAGGTCTGTGCTAAGCACAAACTGGCTCACAGTGGACCTGGCTCTCTGTGCCTCTAAAACAAACCTGTGTCCTCCCCTTGTGTCTCTGCAGAGCTTCCTTCCTCGGAGCACTTGAGCGTGGCTGATGCAACATGGCTTGCCCTCAACGTGGTGTCTGGTGGAGGTGGTTTCTCCAGCTCCCAGCCCATCGGAGTGACCAAAATTGCCAAGTCAGTCATAGCACCTCTAGCTGACCAAAACATCTCAGTGTTTATGCTCTCCACCTATCAGACGGACTTCATCCTGGTAAGAGGACATGAGGGGACCAGGCAGAGTTACTGCCACCAGATGAAAGTTCTGTTGGGCAGTTCTGGGTGCAAGTTGTCTGAGAGTGGCAGAAGTACCAAAGTCTGCTTTTCCCAGAGCTCTGTTCCTTGTAGTTAGGCTCTCTGACATCTCAGGAGCTTTTGCCATGGGGTGAAGCATTTGTTGTCATGGGTTGTCTGGTGTCCAGTGAGAGTGCTGAGCCCACACTACAGTCTCTCCTGAAATGGAGATATTGGTAGCACTTCCCACCATCACTCAGACATTGGTTTTCTGAAAGTTAGAGGAACCTAGTGTCTGCTGTCAGGTTGGCTGGTGGTGGCCAAGAGGCTCCAAAGTTGTTTTGGGTGTAGACAGACAAACGGTCTTTCTGTCACACACACGTGTGTGTGCATGCACACAAGGCATAGCCTTATTTCCTGAGGAAACAAGACTGAAGAACAGGGAGTGCTGAGCTGTTGAAGGAATGCTGGAAAAGAGGTGAGAAACATCTCCCACTTAGAAATCTCCACATTCTTTTTATAGTCATAAAAGCTCTGGTGCTTAATCCTACTGATACTCACCGTGACATCACCAAGTGTGCTTCTCTTAAGATACACCTAAGTGGTGACTATCCAGTGGCTCAAGCAGGAATCATGTCCACTTTGCTGTGCCCTAGAAGTGTGTATACCCTGCAGTGCAGTGTCATTTCTGTGCCCACCATCCCCAGGCAATCCTGTTGTCCCTCCAGGTGCGTGAGCGGGACCTGCCCTTCGTGATGCACACGCTGGCTGCCGAGTTCACCATCCTCAGAGTGGTCAATGGGGAGACAGTGGCTGCGGATGACTTTGGGGTAACAAATGGATTTGTCAAACCAAAACTAGGTAAGGACCAGCACAGGGCTCAGCTTGCCAGGGGTTTGGTGTCCCTGACACGTGGGGTGGAAGTCCTGCCTCCTAGCTCCCTTTAACATTGGGGTGAATATTTATCCTGTTGTAAGATTATAATCTTACAAGCCTGTCCCAGTACAACCAAGAGTAGGTTCTTAACTTTCTGAGCAGTGCTAGTAAGGTTGGCTGAATTTTGGCCTTTTAATGCTAGTTTTTCTAGAGAAGGCATGCCTTTTGTAGGACAGAAGGTTAAAGTACAGTGCATTGCAGTTGCAAAATTAATATCTGTAGCCTGTATCTCCACACATTCCAGAGGAAAATGGCTTCTCTAAAAGCTTGTTTCTGTATTGCAGTGATGCACAAAGATTGTTTTTCAGCTTTCACACTTCAGTGGCAGTGAGGATCAAGGCAACAATGAGCCTAGGGCTGTACAGAGCCTTAAGATGTTTGCAGGCTAGAGGAACAAGTATCAAGCCAAAGGGCACAATCAGGAAAAGGAACAACTTACATACATATGTTTACCTACAGACATGTGTGTAATTTTTTGCCCATAACCAGACAAAGCAGGGATCAGTTATAATGAAGTGCCACTCAGTTTCATCACTCAAGAGCTACCCATCAGCCTGTTTAAGCAAATGAGTCTTAGAGAAAAAAAGCATCAAGAAAGGGCACAATGAAACACATATTGATAATGCACTGGTGTGCAGTTTGCATTGGTTGCATGCCTGAGTGCTGCATTGCTCTGTTGGTTGCATGCCTAAATGCTGGCTGCTTCTCAGCCACTGGCTGCAATCTGTTAGACAGACTGCTGTGTGGCAGCTGGGTTTTAATTTTTCAAGATATTATGGCAAAATAGGTCCCCAGAAATGAGGGAAAACAGGATGGACTGCCAACAAGCACAGCTGGAGAAATGCCTTCCATAGCCCATAGACTTTTAATGGGTGGAAGACTTTTAATGCAGGTGGAAGCCTGCATTTTTTTTCCACTTTTCAGTTTCTCTTGGCACCTCCTTTAGCTTGACCCTCATCTCATGTGGATGCACCCAATGGCCTGAAAGCCCCTCAGACTGAGAGCTGGGCAGGGTATTCAGGGTAATACCACCCTGTACCTTAGGGAGACCAGCACAGGGGCAGGTTATCCACAGGCCCCTCATTCCCTGTCTGAGAGCCAACAGGGCTCCAGCAATGAGGCACTGCCTTACAAGCACTGTCACCTTTCTCTGTGAGTGTTGCCAGTGCATGGATAGCACAGCTGATGGGACAGGAGCCTGCTGCAGATGTGGCTTCATAGTTGTGTGTGTCTCTTTCAGTTCAGAGGCCTGTCATTCATCCTCTTTCCAGTCCAAGTAATATGTTCTGCGTCACCAGCCTGGATCCAGATACCCTTCCCACTGTTGCTACACTCCTCATGGATGTCATGTTTTACTCCAATGGGTAGGTCCTGCAGGGAGGTGGGATTCCAGGAGAGGTGTGCCCAGTGTCTGGAGGGACTGCTCCCACTGCTCCTCTGGGCTGCCCAGGGATCTGCTGTGCCCCTGTGCTGCTCCAGTGCTCTGCACTGGGGGAGGGAGGTTTCACAGCCTCCAGAGGGTTGTCCTGACAGGTGGCAGCCAAACAGGTGACTGGGGGAGCCCAAAGACATCTGCTGGCTTTGGAAAGCTGAGCATTTTCAGAGAGAAGGTAAAAGTAGCCATGTGGTCAGTGTGCTGCATATCCACACAGGGCCAGAGCATGTACAGCTGGCTGGATTGCTGCCCCTTGGTGCCTGTGGCCTCTTGTGAGGGGACCTTGAGGCAGGGATGGAGAGTTTTGTCAATTGTGGGGGGGCAGGATAGTTTTCCACCTGCAAAATAAAAAAAAATCAAACCAGTATAGTACAGCAGAACTCAGTGTCACTTCCCTAAGTCAGTGTAAGAACATTTCTGGTTTCACTGGCTGTATCTGCTTTAAAACCCCTTTTTTGTGCTCTTCTAGCTGCAGTTAATGTCATTCTCCTCTGTTTCTTCAGAGTAAAAGACTCGGTGGTGGGCAACGAAGACTCGGGACATATTCGCTTTTTCTCCTTTTCTCTCATTGAGGGTTACATCTCCCTGGTCATGGATGTCCAGACACAGCAGAGGTGAGCTTTGGTCTGAGAGTAACCTGGACCTTAAAAAAAGGGATGTTCTCAAAGGAGCAAGAAGCAGCTTAGACTCCTCTGTGTTAATTATTTGGACCGTCTTGGTATGGGTGTCATGGGCCTGTACACCCTGTCACTTTTCTGAGTAAAATCTGGCATTTTAGTTCCAGTGTCTAAATTTTGGACTGGTCTGTCCAAGCCCTCAGTGAAATCACAAATCAATGTTATCTCACTTTCAAAAGAGGAATACTGCAGCAAAGTGATTTTGGGATTTTTATTCTGTTGTTCATTAGCTGTGCTCCTAAGAGCAGAACCCAACAGGAAAACCTGGTGTAGGTGTTTGAAGTTATCCTGCTAAAGGCCAGGATCAGGATGGAGATGTCAGTGATGCAGTCTCCCTGCTTTGCTTTTACACATGGATGGGCTTGGTTCAGAGTCTTGTTATGATGATAATGTCCTGAGTCATCAGTGTGCAGCAGGAGCCCATGATTTGTTTGTGTAGCAAGGAAGGAGTCAGCTGGTGAGCAGTCAGCCTGTGTGTGTGTGTGTGCTCCTGCAGCTGTGCAGCACAGGGGGCTCTGAGGTCTGGAGGCTATAGGGGGATGCTGTGCTTAAATCAGCAGTGCTTAGATTTGCTTTTGACATACAGTGCACTTTGTGTTTGGTTCTTGGGGGCAAATCCCCTGCCCCAGGGACTTGTTTTTCAAATCAATAAATTGCCCTCCTGAAAGTTCCTTTGATCTTACTGGAGTAAACCTTTGTTTGTCTTAAGAAGAGCCAGAGAGCTGCAGCTTCAGCCTGGGGTGTGGGAAATCTAGGGGGCCAATTCTTCTCTCTCACAGGCTGCCTGCTGACCTTGGGCAGCTCTCTTAGCCTCAGGTCTCCTTTCCCCTGCTAGGAAATAGGGACCTCTGCAGTGGTCCCAGGGGCCTCCCAGGATGGTGTGGAAAGCAGCACTGATGGTGCTCAGACACAAAACCAGTGGTTACCATTCACATTCCTGAGGCAGGTGTGGAAACATATTCCATCCCTGGGTGTTTCCAAATGCAGCTCAAGTCAAATCTTCACAGTCTCAACATTTGTAAAGCTGGGACACAGCTGATGCTTAGAATTTTTTCCCCCTGTGCCTCTCTGGGTACCTGTGGCCACCTCCAGCATCAGATGCTGATTTGCCATAGGATACCTGGAGGGTCAGGCAGGTACATCTGCCCCACCTTGAGTTTTCCCAGTTCACCTGAGCTACTGCCCCATTATTGTTGGCTTCAAACATCTCAAGGATGCAGGAAGAGCAGATCCCCCACAGGCAGAATCTGACACACTGCTGTGTTTTAATTGTTGTATGGTGTTCCTTTTTTTTTTTTTTTTAACAGATTTCCTAATAATTTGTTGTTTACAAGTGCATCTGGTGAACTCTGGAAGATGGTGAGGATTGGTGGGCAGCCTCTTGGCTTTGGTAAGTAACATTTGGAGGATCAGTTGGTGTGCAGGCTGGCAGTCACCTCAGGGCTTTCAAGGGCTCTGGAAAAATCCATCTGAGGCTGATGCTTTTTAAGAGCCAACAGCTTAACATGACTTTGTGAGCTGAGATTTTCAAATAGAAGCCTGAATCCTATTAAGTTTGATTTCTGAATATACTCCTGAAAGTGCTACATGCTCAGCAGTTCCAGCTGCACTGCATTCATCTCCTGGACTTTGGAGGTGGCTACAGCTGGGGCTCTGGTTAAAGAGAAAAACTGGACTAAAAGGTGGCATGGAAATTTATTGTAGTTTACTGAAATCGGTGGTCAGAAGGCACTGTCACACTCCAGTGCAGTGCTTGGGTAATTCTGTGATTCTAGTGGACTTTTTATAGATTTATAACAGTCCAAGTGGAAGTCTTGTTCACAGATGTGTTTCACATCCAAACTTGCACATGTTTTCTCTACTCAAAAGAATGTTGGTCCTAAGTAGCACAGAGCAAATGCTTCATGTCTGCAGGAGTGTTCTTGTGATTTCTATGTCCCCTGCAATTCTAAGGGTCTGGTCTGAGTACTGCAACAAAGGCCTGATCTTTGGGAAATGCAGTGGCTCCTTCCTTTGGGCTCTGAAGCAGTTACAAAATACAAGCTTCAAGAACATTTCTGAAGAACATTGGACCAATTTTTGCATTTAATTGCAGCTTCTGCACCAGACCACCAAAAGTAGCAAGAAGGAAATTCTCATGTACCTTCTCTTTACACATCTTTGAGGCAAATATGTAGAAATGGCATGGTATGTCATTGATGGCACATCAGGACATTGACCAGGAACCTAAATATTTTATGTTTAAATATGTTGATTTAAAATCAAGTTCAGATTTCCTTAATTTGAAATTTCAAGAAATTTCCTTAGGAGAAAACAAGACAGATGAACTATTTAAATTTCATTTAAGGCCTAGAAGGCCAAGCAAATAGCCCAGGTGGCAAATTGAATCCTGGGCTGCATCCAAAGGAGCAGGGTCAGCAGGTTGAAGGAGGTGATTCTGCTTTTCTACTCTGCTCTGTGCAGACAGGCTGAGGGAGCTGGGGCAGTCCAGCCTGGAGAAGAGAAGGTTGTGTGGAGAGCCCACAGCACCTCCAGGGTCTGAACGGGCTCCAGGGAAGCCAGAGAGGGACTTTGCATCAGGAACTGCAGTGACAGGACACAGGGAATGGGTACAAAGTGAAACACAGGATATTTACATCAGGTATCAGGAAGAAATTTTTCACTCCCAAGGGTGGTGAGACTCCAGCACAGGTGCCCAGGGAGGCTGTGGATGCCCCAACCCTGGCACTGTTCAAAGCCAGGCTGGATAAGGCTTTGAGCAGCCTGACCTAGTGGGAGGAGTCCCTCCCATGGCATGGGGGGTTGGGATCAGAGGACCTTTAAGGTTCACTCTAACCCCTTAACATTCTGTGATGATTCTGTGGTGAAATGGTGTGAAATCCTGTTTGAGGGGCTGTGCTGGGCTGCAGCCTAGGAACCATGTGCCCAGGCTGACTAATGGGTCAGCATCTCCTCTTTCAGAGTTGCAGGGTCAAATGTTCAGTGACAGGGGAAGATGGATGTTAAGGGTATATGGGGCTGGGCTTTGTGCTTTCTTCTTGAGCATCGTTCAGTGCCTTTCTTTGGACCTCTAAATCATTCCAGTTCTAATGGTTTTGTGCCTTTGGAGAATGTGCATTTCTCTGTAGGAAAAAGAAGGTAATGAAACTAAATGTACAATGTATTGTTGTGGCCCAAACACTTGATTCTGTGAGAAAAAGTACATTTTTACTAGAGAGATTCCTTCTGATTGGAGTTTGTCAAGATAAAATTCTCCATATGTAGGCATGGAGTTGGTGAGCTCTGAGGCTTTTTCAAGCCCCTCCAGACAATGTTTGATTTTCTGTCTCCCCACAGATGAATGTGGAATTGTGGCTCAGATTTCTGAGCCTTTGGCAGCAGCTGACATCCCAGCCTACTACATCAGTACTTTTAAGTTTGATCATGCCTTGGTGAGTATCAATACAGCTTCTTTGGAGTAGGGGGGATCTTTTCCTTAGGAGAAAATTCACTATGAGAATGTCACTTCTCATCTGGCTAGCTCATTGGAGCTCCTTTGCTCCAGTGTAGCCCTGCAGACTCCTGTCTCCAGCCTCCTGCCTGTCACTGCCCTGGCTCAGAGGCTCCTGAACCAAGCCCAGCCCTACCCAAAGCAAACCTCTGTTAGTGAGTGTTGTTCTCAAAAAAGTCTGGCCTCAGTCCTTAAAGACCTGCAGTGATGGAGGCTTCACAACCTCCCTGAGCAGCCTCTTCCACTGCACCTGTATCTTTTATTAGAAACAGCCACAAACCCTTCCATTTGCTTCCAAAAATAGTTGCAGGCTCCAGACTCTCAGGACAGTGCTGTGACCACCCACCCTTAAGGGGCAGGTGCTTCCTTAGGTGCTTCCTTCCCCTTAAGGGTGGGTTATCACAGGTGCCTTTGTGTGGACAGTCTGCCAGCAGCTGACCCCTGCCTTCATCTCTTGGTGCCTGCATTGTCCTAACCTTTGCTTTCTAGACCCATCTGTTAGCTCTGCTGTCCCTGTATCTTCCTAATTTTTGCTAAACAAGCAATAATTGCCAGTACAGCAAGAGAAGGCAATTTTGAAGCAGATAAGGTTGTTCCCATGTTTGTTCTCGTGGGTGCCCATAAGCAGATGCGGCACAGCCATCAACACAGGTCTTGCCATCCTTGGAGAGTTCTCTTCGTTTTTTATAGATGGATATTTTACTTTCTAGGCCTATCTCTGCTCTTCCTTTGTGAAGAGGACACTCTTAAAAATAGAGAATTCCCCTAGAAAGGGAAAATGCTGTGTCTGTAAGCACCAACAGGGTGGCATTTGTCTTGGAGCCCATTTCTCTGGTCCCGAAGGAGGGAGTCAGCTGCTTTATGCTATTCATTTTTTTTTCTTAAGTGTGTCCTTTATTGCATCATACTTCTCTTTCCATCACTTGCAAATTCACTGATCAGGTCCTACCTTTGACCTGTAAAAGCTTTAGTGAGATCAAAGCAGGTTTGGGGTTTTTTAAATGACTTTGTTTTTTCACAGTTGGTGTGAACCATTCGCAGCTGATAGGTCATGTGTGTAAAGAGTAAAAGTAAATATTATTTCAGATAGCAAAGGTCAAAGTGTTATAGATGTTTGTCTTATTTTTTTTAATATTAACTGCGCTGATAAGATAAGCTAATAAAAGACCATTTAAAAATCAATACTGTTAGCTTTGCCTCACATTTCTGCCCATTGTGTGGCTCCAGGTGTGCACTTTTTATGCAGAGCACAAGGTGCAGAGTGCTTCCACATGTCAGGCCGTATCTGGAGAGCTCAGCCCTATCAGTTAAAATAGATTTGTAGCTGAAAACTTAAGCCATGCAATTACAATGGCTCTGCAGGCAGCTCCACCTTCTCAGAGTGCCTCATCCCGCTGCCTCCAGGCCCCACAGGCCCTGCCTCCAGCAGCTGGCAGGGTATTGGGGGGCCACTCAGGTCTGCAGCTCTGCCTCACTCAAAGCAGTATTTCAGTGTTTCTCTTTGCTACTTACTGGTTTTTTTGATGTATGGTTTTAAAAGCCTTTTCACGTGGACAGTGCTGTTCTGGTTGTCAGACTCTTCCATCCTTTGGAAGGTGCATTTTCCCCCTGACTTTGCTCTGGGTGTGCTGGCTGGGCTGGATGCTTGTTGGCTCTAGGGTGGTTTTGTCGGCCAAGACCCTGACCTAGATTTTGTCATGTTTTCCCTAACTCTGCTACCCAGATACCTTGACTTCTAGTGACATTTCTCAAGGACTGAGTGTATCTTGAACCCCTTCTCTAAATTCTTCCTTTCTTTAATTAAGGTAGTTGTCCTGTTGTCAGCAATTTAGAGTACAGTATAAAAATGTGTTGTTCCCTTTGATCTTTTTTCTCCTGTGCATCTTAAGGTGGTTTTTGTTGCTTAATTTTTATTTAACCTTGGTGTGATACTCAGGTCTTCCTGCCATGCTGTGGCTGTAGATGTTTGCCCTGGTAATCAGGACTTGTGCTTGAGACAAAATCCCTTTGGGAGACAATGTTGGGATGGGAACCTGCAGGTCTCTGGCAGGTCCCCTGGGTGATGTAGGGTCAGGCTGGAGAGAGTCATGGTAACCAGCTCCCTCTAGAGAGAGCAAGGAAGAAGAGTTGCCTTTCCAGGTACTCTGCTCTTGCTGCCTCATGTTCACAGGTGTCTTGCTCTCCTTCACCAGCATTTTGTTTCTGAAGAGGTCTTCCCATCCACACTAACAGGTCCCAGATCTGTAGGGTGCCCCTGAGAACCTCATGGAGCCCTTAGGCAGCCACAGAAATCCATCAGCACAGGCACCTTGCAGGAGTGAGCTCCTGGCATGCAAGTGCTTCACCAGCAAAAGGAAGGGAAAGGAGAGGAAGAGGAGATACAAAGAGAAACCCCAAGATAGTTGGCTCCCCACTCGGCATACAGCAGCAAACCATCTTCATCTCCCTTACAGTGTCTGCTCTGGGGGTGCCATGGGTGAGCAGGGGTGTCCTTGGACACGGAGCCCTTTCTCAGTGAACTTCAGGTGTAAACGAAACCCAGCAGTGTCTGTCTCCTTGGCACTGCTCTGGCCTTGTCTGCTGCCTCTCTCTGCCCTGTCATCCCTTTTGCTGGAACATGACCTTTCTTTTTGTTTTCTTGCAGGTACCTGAAGAAAATATAAATGGTGTGGTCAATGCACTCCAAGTCAGTCAAGCTGAAAAGCATTAGAAATCTTCTGAGCTGGTTCCAGATGCTTTTTATTATTCGAATAATAATAATTACTATTATTATTATTATTATTCTTTTTTTCTCACAGTATTTCTTGAAAAATCTGATTACAGAGAGTGACATGAAAAGAGACTGTGGAAAGTTGAGCAGAAACAGCTCCAATAAGCCTTTGTTTTAATTATTATTATTATTATTATTGTTATTATTATTATTGTTATTTTATTAAATTTATGATTGAGGGGCAGGAGGAAAGGGAGTTGATCTGGTTTCCTGATGTTCAGCTCCGAGGTGAGGTGTACCCTGGCTGTGCTGTGGAAGGAGCTGCCTGGGAACACCCAGTGGCAGCAGGGATGGCCCTGGGCACGCTGCTGAGAGCAGGGGGATGTGCCCAGAGCAGATGGACAGGCTGCTGGCTCAGAGAGCCCTGAAAACCAGAGACAAAATGGAATTTGGAATTAATCAGAAGAGACATGGTATAGTGCTGCCTTGTCTCCTCACATCAGACTTCCTGAGGACTGTCCATCACTGCCTGTGTTGAGGTAGGATGCAAAGGGTTCTGTTTCCCCTGACTGAACA
The DNA here is from genome assembly GCA_013397395.1 of Sinosuthora webbiana. Taxonomy (NCBI): domain Eukaryota; kingdom Metazoa; phylum Chordata; class Aves; order Passeriformes; family Sylviidae; genus Sinosuthora; species Sinosuthora webbiana. The sequence goes on along the minus strand of VXBN01008147.1, from coordinate 71,163 downwards.
GTTTGGTGTTGGAAAAGGGGAGAATATCCAATTGTTTGACATTTCCCCTTTTTCTTTCTCCCTGCAGTCAAAGCCTGGCTGCTCTGAGAAAGCCTGGGCAGGGGGAGCTCAGCTCTGCCCAGCTCCTGGCAGGTTGTGTCACCCAGACTTGTCTGCATTGAAACTTGGCTGGTTGTGGTCAATTTTTTTTCCAGTCACTTTCTCACTGCTCCCAGTATTCTCCTGCCATATCTCCTGCTCCAGGACAGCTGTTGTCCCCTTATCCCACATCAGAGCCTTCCTCCAGCCCTGGTTCCCCAGGGCCAGCAAGAGGAGGAAGGCCTCTTTTCTCCCATCCCCTCAGGCTTTTTCTCATCCAGTGTGCACGCATGGGGAAATAAAGGATTGCCCAGGGTCCCTGGGTAGCTGCTCTTCCACATCCCAGGCCACCTTGGCCAAGAGCCACAGCAGGTTGCCCCTGCCAGGGCCAGGAGGGTGCCTGACTCTTGTGGGGCCCATCCTCTGGTTTTTCATCAGCTCCTTCATCACACAGGTGGAAATTGCTGCTGACTGGGGAAAGTAGAATGGTGCTGAAAATGCCTAAAACCTGCTAGCATCTGGTCCTGGCACAGGAAGATGATGGGGCTGTTCCCATGGGGCAGCAGTAGTGTTTTCCTCTGGCTTGTACCACAGCTGGGGGCCAGCAGGAGCCAGGCACCGAGGCCCATGGTGGCACCTGTGTCCAGGCTGTGGCCACTGCCAGCGCTGTGGAGAGCAGCAGAGACCACAGGAGCGTTACCCGGGTGTGGGTGGCTGCAGCCTGCCCCACCTGTGACCGTGCAACAAGGGGTGCTGAGAGGAGAAGCTGTCTGCAGAGGACCTTGCTTTTGTGATTACCAGCCCCAGCATATCTTGCGTTTCTTAACTTCTTCCACTTCAGTCTTGACAGAAAGAAATTGCAGATCTTGAGTTTTCCCGAGGGTTTTCCAGCCATGCTTCAGAGACAGCCTCTGGCAGGATTTTCCTGAGGCTGTGCCATAGACAGCTCTGAGCCAGGGTTTTGCATTAGTTTGGAGGCAGTAAGCAAGCACCTGGGATCGTGCCATGGGCATGGTTGGTACTGGTGTGTAGGACATGCAAACACACACACACAGCTCGTTGATTAGTTCTGCATCCACAGTTCTGGAGGGCTGTGCAGTTATGATTTCTGATGCTGCTGAGTTCAAACACTGAGTTTCGAGTCTGATTTTTCACCAGTGGGATGTTGTGTGGCATCTACACAAGGAGTCAGGGCATCCATGGAAAAAGCATGGATGACTTTCCTTGGTTGGCCCTACTGGAGCTAAAGCATCCCTGCTGAGGAGCACTGAGCCACATGTTCAGTGCTTTACCAAACAGGAGGTTTTGCTGTTCCTTTACATGGGCTTTCAGAATTGTCCCATGATGTGTTTGTATTCGCTCCAGGTTTCTGGACTGAAGGTTTATTCCAGGTGTGGCACCGTGCGTCTCTGGATGTTTGCTTGGAAAGATGCTTTGGTCTCCTGCTGCAGGTTCACAGGCACAGGCTGCACAGTGCAGAGTTGAGAGCACTGGGAGATGTTTGCTGCGGCTCTGCCCAGTGCTGTGGGCTCTGAGCTGCAGTGGGCAGCAAGGCCAGTGGTGGCTTTTCAGCCCAGACACTGTCAGAGGGTCACTCCTTGGCATGGCACATGGGGGCGAGGAGGGCGCTGAGTTGCTGTACAGCTCCTGGGTTGCCAGCCAAGGTTTCTGGTCAGCTGAGTGGGGCCTGAATTTTCTCTGTGTGCATGGATGGTGCCACCAGGACAGAGTCATCAGGACAGGGGCTGCTTTTTGCTCTGGGGCTTTGCCAACCTTTGGGAAATGCCAGTTTTGGTATCAGAGGGTACCGTGTGTTGCTGTGCCAGTGCTGCTTCCAAAGGATTTCAGCATGGAAAGGAATTAACTTGAAACAAGCAACAACTTTACTGAGCCTTAAATGAAAGCAAAAAAAAAATGGGTTTTAATTTTCTAACATTGCACTCAGGCTATTTTAGAGGCTGATTTTTGTAATTCAATTTTTTTTCCCAAGGGAATCAGCCATATATTTGTGAAATACTTAGAAAGCTTTGTGGTATTTCAAACCTTCCAAAGGAAGGTTGATGTCTCAAATGGGAAAGTTGGCATGAAAAATGCACAGGATGTAAAATGACATTGAGGGACTCTGATGCTGCCACCATCCTTGGCTTCACCTTTTTATTTCCTTTTATCATTTTGTCCTGATATCCAGTAAGATTGTTTCAGACAACTTGATGCTTTCCCTTTAGTATTCCCTTCATATTTTTTTCTGGTGGGAACTGAAATGTGGCCAGAATTGGTGGAACCTTGTCACTGCACCCAGCCTGAAGTCAGGATCAGTGCAAGCTTGCACAGTACTGCTGCATGTGACACCTGCACTGCAGGAAGGGCTCTGTAGGGACTTTGTGAAATATTTTCACAGTAATAATAATACCACAGCACCATTAACACCCCAGTGCTTAGTGAACCCGAAGTAGGGGGCTCTTAAAGCTGCTCCACAGCTCCCACCCTCTCAGCACCCAGCCTTTGGGGTGGGGAAAATGTTGAAGAATCTTTTCCTTTTTTTAAATGCCTTATGATAATAGGTCTGAGCCTCCCTGTCATTATGCTGTTCAGTTCTGTGTGGATAAAGGAGGAACATGTCTCAGTGGGACACCCTTGGGCTGGGTGCCTGGATTATCTGCAGCTGCCAGTGCTGCCCTCACATCCCTGCTGAGCTCTCTGGGCAGTTCCACCTGGCCATGGCTGCTGCTGATGAGGGGTTGTCTCAGTGCTGCAGGCTGCTCCCCGTGCCCTCTGTCCTCACTGCAAAAAAATTCACCAAACAGCAAAATGCAGAAGTGTTTCCAGCCCTGCAGAAAGGGGTAAGCAGGGGAGGAGAGCATGGCCCCCATGTACCCTCTGTCTTTATCCAAGGCCTTTATTTTCTTAGAAGCCTCAACCTTTCCAAGTTGTGTGTTATTAAGCAGGGTTTTGTCTTTTTTGCTCAACCCAATTAGAATTTGACTACAAATTCCTTTCTACTGAGCAAGTGTGTGCATATATGTATACATCTTCAGTGTTTCCATAGAAATCCATGGTGTGTCTCCATTGCACACTTATAAATAAATACCTGTGTTTGTCTGTAGGTTGTATCCTGCACATGGTGTGGGCACTCAAGCAATATTGGTTCACATACAAACACAGTGTGAGTATATGTGTGTATACTCTGGGCACACACTCCTGTGTGTGTATCTGTGAAGTCAGTACTGTATACACACATTTATTCACCATATATTTTTAATTCAGGTAACGGGCAATATGAATATTAGTTCCACTCTTGCTTTTTCTCTACATATGTTTAGTGAAGAGCAGCAGTGGAGTTGACCTGAAGCAAAGCTGGGGCTCCTCTGCTTGCTGGGAGCAGCAGGATTTCCCTCCCTGCTTCAGAAAATTGTGAAAATTCTGTTCCTCTCCAGTTTGGTGCCTCAAGCAGAGACTGTAGGAAATTCACTCCTTTTTCTTTGTGTTTTAGTTGCTGCCCTAAATTGCCTCAGCCTGTAAGTAGGGCTGGTCCATTTGCACAGTGCCCACCCAGACCCTGGCTGGGGGTTTCCAGTGGGGCTTCCAGCTCCTGCAGGCACAGAGCACAGTGCCAGCACTGCCTGCCTTCCCCAGGCAAGGCAGGAGCTCCTCCAGGTTCCTGCAGCCAGGGCTTCAGCCTGGCCTGGGCTAGGCACCAGTATTCCCCCTGAGCTGCTTGCTGGTGGCTTTCCCCAGCATCTCTGCACGAGGCTGCGAGCAGGTACAAGATTTCCTGGTGGATTTTTCTGCCCAGGGCTCAGCAGGCAGTGGCAGCCCATGGCTAGTGCAGGCTCTGCTATTTGGTGGGGAATTCACATTTGTTGGCCTGTGAGGAGCTGAAATCAGTGGCTTATTTTTGAATAGTTGGAACTGTTGGAGGGTCTTTTCCTATTAAAAGCAGAGGAGGCTGCTTGAACCCAGTCAGTGAAGTGCATGGTGTTTGCATCTCAGCGTTGGAGATCTCTGCTGACCAGGAGTGCTGTTAGGGTCCATGTAGGGAAAGTTTTCCTGTTTCAGTTACACTTCACCACAGGGGGGTGGGGGTGGGGTGCTGCCTTGCCACTGACCTTTCAGCACTTGGAAGTTGCTGATTTTTCAGGCTGCCCCCCCCAAGTGCCCCCCTGCACAGGTTTGTGCAGCCTTTGGTTTCCTTCCAGGCACTGAAGTCAGTTTGGAGTTTCTGCAGTGCTGTGCTTTAGATGGATCAGCCTCTCACATGGGGAGGCCTTAGTGGAAATACTTGGTTTTGCTGCAGCACAGAGATGGTGGCACCTGCAGTGGGTGACTTAAGTATTACCACCCTGCCCAGCCTCCATGCCCAGCCCAGTATCCCAGAGGATGCATTTGTCCCAGTCACTCCATCCCAGCAAGGGTGGGTGCCATGACCCCTCCAAACCCCCAGAACTTAAAATATCTTCTGATTTTCAGCCTCTCCATCGGGGAAGGCTCCCAAGCATCACCATGTGTTTTGATGTAACGGTAATACCAGGTACTGTGGCCAGAGGGGCTGCTCCTGTCCTGGTGGTTTTCCCCATCCATATACCCACAACTGTTCAAATGCACCAGGTCCAAACTCCTTAATTTAGATGTCAGCAATGTGAATAGGAGGTGCTGGGTCTGCATTGACACAGTCAGTGTCTGCAAGTGTTCAAGTGTTGCTGTCAGCACTGATAATTGGTATTTTCTGTTAATGAAAAGGGAGAAGTTATTTGTTTGGCTCCCATCAGCACTGGATAATTGGTATTTTCTGTTAATGAAAAGAGAGAAATTCTTTGTTTGGCCTCAGGCTGAGCATTGCTGCTAATTCCTGATAGAAGGTGACCCCCAGCAACATTCAGTTATAGGCAAGAAGTCATTTTCTGATGAGGATTTCCTCTCTCTCTGTTACTTTGACTGTTGTGGACAGCTCCAGTAAGCAGCTTAAGGCATCTCACTTACCTGTTCCAGTCCTGCCTGCAAACATTGGCTTGGATTAAACTTTTATTATCTGCAGGAGAGTAAAACCCAGTAATCCTTTGCCAAATAGTATTTACACGTTGTAGCGTGCACTGGGGTGTGTTTACATTGGCTGAAATGTGCAAACCTGCCTCCAGATTTCCATACCTTCTCCCCATGAGTGTATCTGTCTGTCCTGTCTGTCTGTACCCTGGCATGTGTCAGGGGCCAGCAATACCTCTCAGGCCTCCTGGCAGCACTGACGCTGTACGGGAGCAGCCTGCACATCCTCAGCAGGGCTGGGGGACCTTCCCGGGCTCCCTGCAGGGGAAACATTGGACTGTGAAGATAATCTCGAGTTATTCTGCTGTCCTTGGCCTCCTTTATTTAATCCTTATGAAGCACAGCTGGGTTGAACTACCAGCTCCAGTTAGCAAAGGTGAAGGAAAGGAAGGGGTTCTGCAGTGTGAGACGTGCACTGGATGCTGATCAGCAAATCCTGGCTGCAGCAGTAATGGCCTCTGCAGATGCTCTGCTGAGCACAGAGCGATGCACAGCCCCTGTTGTATGAAGGGGAAATGGATGAAGTATGTGTCAAAGTACATTCTCATTTTAGGGTATGAATTTTAGGGTTCTGTACCTTTTTTGGAACATATGTAAGCCAAGGTCCTTTCTTGGTCTCTAGACAGCACTGGTCATTTTAGGTTCAAAGCCTGGGAATGAATGTTACCTTGTTATGGCAGATTACATGGAATAGCTTCCCCCTGCTCCATAATTCTCTTGCAGCCACGACCTGTGCTTCTGCATGCTCTGAGTTTGTGGAGGGCCTGGCCACAAGGGAACACAAACCCCTGGTGTCTCCTCCCAGCTGAGAGTGCCTAAGCTTTGCAGCCAAGGTGAAGGGAGTGGCAGAGGGATGGCAGCCACACACCTCCTCCCCTGCCTGCACAGCTCCAGTGTGGCCACAGCCAGCCCAGCTCAACATCATCCCAGCTGCACAGATCAGGAGAGCTGCAAAACAGCTTTTTAATGCCCTGGGCTCCCTTGGCATTTCGTTTCCATCCATTTTTAGCTTTCTGGAAAATTCTGTAAATGAACTGTAGGTGGATTTTGGAGCAGACATGGACAGAGATGCCCATCAGGCATCTGGCAGGATGGAAATTTTGAAATATGTTTGAGAGCAGAGCCAGGAGCATGTCATTCCCCCTCTGTCCAGTTCTGTCCTCTGCCTGTACCATAGGAGAGCTGACCAGGTGACACGTCCCTCTCTGGGCAGACCCAGTGGTTTTACCAGGATCCTCCCAGCCCTAAAAGATTATGCCAAAAAACAGGGCTCCTTTCATCCCTCATTTTGGGGGCCTGGTTGCTTCTTCCCTCCTTGTGTGGCTGTGGCAGAGGCACAGCACCTATGGGAAGATGCCATAGGAGGCTGAGTCCCCTGCTCTGGCTGGCTTTCTGCTGCTATTTCAGTGTCCAGAGGATTTAAACCAGCTTTCTGCAGTTACAGGTACAACCTGGAGGATTCCTATTCACTCTTTTGTAACTTGAAAAACCTTTTACAGGTACCCATTCCCTGGTCCCTGTGGGAATGCTGCTTGAAGCAGCCACCTGCCAGGTTGGCTGCGGTGAGCATTGCTGCTCCTTTGGGCCCTAAAAGAGGAGTTCAGCCCCATTTGCCAGCTGAAATGCTGAAGCAGCCCCAGGCTCAGGCTAGTAGGATGCTGCTCTGGGCCAGGTCACAGGGAAGGGAGAGCCTGGCTAAACAGAGCTCCCTCATCCTCTGTGTCCTTGCTGCCCTCACAGTCATTCCCATCAGCTGCATGGGAATGCAAAGGGAATTTTCTTTCTGCTGAAGAAAAGCAGCAGCCTCCTCTGTGGGTTTGTGGTCAGTGGCAAAAGCAATAGTGTTTGCCATGTGGGACACTGAAGGAAGGAGCCAAGGGTTCCTCTACACAGAGCAGAGGAGAAAAAAGTCTACAGCCTTTGTTGTAGCTGTTTCTTGCAATTATTTCTAATGCCAGCCTTGGAATGGGGTTGAACTTTTGAGATCACTGAAATTACCTGAAGGGCTGGTGGTGGTCTTCAGGTAGAGCTGTGGCCCTGGGGCATGGGACGTTCCCCTGCAGCAGTGTGGATAGACAGACAGGTTCTTGGACCAGGCCTGCTCTTGAAGAAATCCCTGAGTTTTAATGTTTCCTTCCTGGGAGCAAACCTCTGGTTTTCCTGGTGGTGTGTGTCAGTCAGTTGGTGCTGATGCTGGAGGTTGAGTATGAAGAAGGTGGCTCTGCAGGAGGAGCCCCCCGTTTCTCCTTCAGCCATTAGGAACTGTCTGGTCCAGCTCAATGGCCTCAGCCATTTTTTAGTTGTATCATGGAATTAGAAATGAATCATGCCCTCATTCTCCCCCAGACCCTACCTACCAGGATTGCTGCCAGGCCTGTGTGTCAGTGCTTCCTGCCTCCAGGTTTTTATTTGTTCTCCAATTGTGAACTGCTCCAGTGATACCACGGCAGAAAATCAGCATCTCAGGGTGGGCTTTTCTAGGTGCTTCTGGTTGTGCTGGATCCAGGGCTGCCCTTGCATCTCACCCCAAATCCTCCTGCAATTGCTGCTAAAAATAATCCTGCCAATCCAATGGCTGTTGATAGTAGGAGTGTGAGAACTGCATCCAAATGCCATTAGTGCCCAGGTGAGTGCCTGGAAATGCAAAGGATAGTGACTCTACCCTGCCTCTTTCCAGCCCAGGACTGTTGTGTCACAGCCAGCAGGGTTGTGTCCCCTGTCCCTGCTGGCTGTGGCTGGGCATTCTGTTGGCCCTCCCGTGTGTGTGGGCTCTAGGCTTGGCTTTGGGGCTTGAGACATGAAGAGCAGGGTGTTCATTGTAGAACAGTGGCAGCCACATTTTCTGCCAGTGCATCCTCCTCCACACTGCCTCTGCAGCAGCTGGGGGTGGCAGGGACAGAGGGGGGACACTTGTCCTGCTGACCCCAGCACTAGGACAACTGTGGCTCTTGGGACAGGCAGAAGAGGAGGCTGCCAGACAGTAACTCACAGTAGGATGCAGTTTCAGCAGCTGTTTCAGCCTTTGGAAGAGCCTGTCTCATTCCCTTACTGTCAACTCCTTACAAAACCCATTCTCCCCTTGTTTCCATTAGAATTAGAGGGTGGGTGATCACCTCAGTTGGCCTGACATGTTCAGCTGCTCCCAGCACCGAGCCACAGCAGCAGGTCCTGCTGCTGCTGGGATCTGTGTCTTGGTGCCACAGTGCCCAGGGGACATCTGCAGCCCCACCTTGCAGTGATTCTGGCTGTGGCTGCACAGCACGGCACTGGCTGGTTGTCTGCTGCCCTTTGGGCACCGCGGGGCAGCTGAAGGGTTAGTTCTGAGGGAGCACTGCACAGAGGGAGGAGGAGCCTCACTGTCCTCATCAGTGCCCAGGGCACGTGTTCACTTTGGTGTCTCTGGGCTAAGCTGCAGTGAGCCATCACCCCACAGGGTCACAGCCCCATTGCTCTGTGCAGGTTCAGGGCTGGTGACGAGGGCTCGGCCCTCCTGGGGCCACAGTGCAATGCCACTTTCTCAGTGCCTCAAGTGGCTTGAACAAGTCTGAGTATTTCTCTCTTTCTCCCCTCTGTATGGACTCCAAACCAGGTACCTACACAACACTAACCCAAATTTCTACAACTGCCAGGAGAGCAGAGATGCTCCTGGTGCAGAAGCTGCCCAGCTTGGATCAGTGTCTGTTTCTCTTCCCCGGCTGCTTAGAACAGCTGTGCTGGGCAGCCTGGGGAGGAAACACACATCTTTAGGACTTTTTTTATTTAATAAGTTATTTATGTATGATTTGCTCTGTAAGTAAAATACCACTTTTGGCCTCAGACACACCAAACAGGCTGAAGTGGGGCTGGGAACCCCAAACTCTTGCAGCCTCTCCTCCCTGCTCACCTCTCAGAAACCCCATGCAGCCTTTCATTGGGGAGGGTGGAAAAAAAAAAGTGTATTTATTTCCCTTTAATTACCAGATCTGATGCAAACAGACAGGGTGGGGGAATTCTCCCCCTGCAGGGCCTTTGGTACACCTCCTGCTCTGGGCTGCAGCCATGGAAAGGCTGCCTGCACCTGCCATGTGGGCAGTGCCCATGGGCTCAGTGGGGCCAGGCCTTGTGCATGTGGGTGGGCAGTTCCTGCAGGCTTGGGGGTACAAGGCACAGGGGAGCCTGAATGCATCAGTTGCCTTCATGACCTGTGCATGAGGCAGGATGTTACAGCACCAGGCACAGGGAGTGGTGGCAGCAGCTCGGGATCATGCACTGGACATTGTGTGGAGCTGAGAAGTGGCTGCTTTGCTTTCCCAGCAAGTGCACACGCTGCTTTTCTTTGCTGGTCTTATGCTGAAAAGCTGAGATTTATGTACTGTATGAAAAAAACAAAACAGAAAAAAAGAAAAAATCCTAATGTTCCAAAATAAATGACAGTATATTTTGTACTTTGTAAAGTAATTAAACCGAAAAAGAATAAAAAGTGAAACTTATGCTGTCTGCTTTTGTACTGATCAAACTGATGAAAATAAAGCAGAGCTTGGCATTGTCTGCAAGATGTAACCCTCATTTCTTTCACCTACAGCCATGCTGGGTGTCCCACACACACACACAATTTATGAAGGCCAGCAGACATCCCTGAGGCTCTCTGGTGTCCAGGTCCTGTCCCTGGGTGTACTGTACCCCTACAGAGGAAACCCAGCACCATCTCCAGCTGTTTTCTGGAAACCACCAAACCTGCCCTATCCCCTTAAAATGAGGTCAGTGGGATGCTGCTAGAATATCTACCAGATGTAGTTTTACCTGCAAGATGCCCAGGAGTCTGTACAGCCCCCCCAGAGATCCTGGCAGGACACCCCCGAGCCCTGCACCCCAGCAGTGGCAGGGGAGCAAACTCAGCCTCCTCACGACTATTTCAGGGCAGTCTCTGGGTCCTGACTCTCAGCAGCATGGTTGCACAGCACCACTGTCACATGGTCTGCAAGAAAAAGCTGAACAACCTGTCTGAAGTGTTAAAGAAAATAGTGAAATCAGACAAATCATCATGGTATTGCAGTTTTAACCATTTGTAGTGGATGGGAAAGGGAAAGCAGCTCATCTACATAAACTAGTCAAGAAAGCATCTCCTTCTTAGTGTAGTATAATCCATTGTTCACTCTCATGATCAAGTGTTAAAACATTCATGTAAGAAATTACTGTTAATATGGAATGCAGCTTAATGCAGAGCATTGCCTCAAGGGTTTAATCCAGTAAAAAAGCCCAAATAAATCAACACAGACACTGCCACACAATCTCAGCAGTGCCTGCAACTCCCCACAAAAGCAAATGGCATCTTGAGGTAAATAACGGGACTGAGGCTGTTAAACTGGTGTCCAGACCCCAAAGACACTGATGCCTTTCCACATCAGTATTTTTCTTACCTCACCTGTCCAGGCTCACACCTTTGAGCAGGAGGTGTTGGGGCACTGGAGGGAGATGGGGGGAGATTCCAGCCCCTTGCAAAAAATGCCACAAAAATACATCTTCATGATGAAGCACAGTGATGTAATATTGTTTCAGGAGTATTCTGAATGCTGAAGGATAATTATTAGCTCTCTGACTCATCTGTTTTTGAAGGATCCTGTAGAGAAAAGTCTGTTATAACACAGCAGGTGCCTAAGAACCTTTGTCTTACAGGTGTTTATGTGTTTTATCCTGTGGGGCAGCCTGCTGACAGATGAGACCAGCCTTGCTGTGTGGGGGCTGCAGGGCAGCCCAGGGGCCGTGCTGGATTCAACTCTCCAGCAGGGAATTGCCAGGAACCCTTGGGACGATGGGGTGTGGAGGCCTGAACTTGTGAGGGTACACTTGGGCCTGAACCTCTCACCCATCCTTCCTGCAGCTCCTCCAGTCCTCAGCTGCTGTGGCAACCCTGTTCAGCTGCTGCAGTGCTTGGAGCTCTTTGTGCATGGGGCTCTGCACCAGGGGACTGTCCTGAAGCCCTTCTGGGCTATTTTAAGCCCAACACGCCAGCACAGTGCTGATCTGAGGGCAAATCACTTGTGTAATCAATGCCAAATCAAGTAGGTTATTCCAGTTCTAATTTGAGCTGCTCCCCGTGTGCATCCTTGGCCCATACACTCCCTCACTGCAGGTATATTTAGGGATGCTGGTATATTTTGGGCTGTCTACTGTGCCACGCTTTGAAGGACAAAATGATGCAACGTTGCTTTGCAGTTCCCACTGGTACTGTGACCTGAAGCCACCCCAGCACAGCTGGGCTCCTGTAGGGCCCTGGTCCTGCAGGAGAGGCACAAGCCACACAGGTTGGGTCTGCCTTCAACAGACCAGGGCTGTGGTGGGGAACAGGGTATTCTCATTTTCTGAGCCAGGACTGAGCCCAGCAGCAGCAGCAGGAGCAGCTCTTGAAGAACTGTATTTTAGAAAGGGGAAAAACTGCAGCAACAGCAGCAGCCAAAAGGAGTAAGAATCTGTGACAGACAAACATATAGATACAAAGGTCAGCAGAGATGAAGGAGTAGAAAAGTCAGGAGCAGGGCTGAGCCTGGGAAGAAGGGAGAGGTGTGGGAAAGGCACTGTTAGAATTCTATTCAGACATACTAATTCCTCATCAGCCTGCTCTGTTTCATTGGCAATAAAAAAAATTTCCCCAACGCTGAGTCTGCTGTGCCCATGATGGGAACAGGTTCCCTGTCCTTGTTCCAACCCACAATTTCCTTCATATTCTCTCTCCCTGTCCTGTTGATGGGGGAGGGAGGACAGAGCAGGTTGGAGGGCACCTGGCTAAGGTCAAACACTCCCTGCACACAGTAACCAAAGCATGAGTAAGTGCTGGGGCTTGCCAGCCTGCCCTCACTGCCACTAACCTCGTTCCCACCAAACAACCTGTCTGAGAATGCCCACAACCACGACAATGCAGGCACAAACACCCCCACTGCATTAAGCCATACAACACTTCTATGCAGGGCTGAAGACCTCTTAGGCATCTCATTAACACAGAGAATTTGCAATTTGTTGTACAGCAAGACTGCAACACAAGGACTGAGCCCAGCCCCAAGGTGCATTGGGAAACAGCTGTGAATGAGAGCAGCTGAGAGCCCAGCACTAACCAGCCCACCCCAATCCATGAAGGGAATTGTTTGTAACACCTTTCTTACTTGAGTTTTTATATGTGTTTTCCACGGTTTAATGAGCCTCCTCAAGTTGAAAGGGCATACCTGCTCCCATAAGGCCAACAAGACATGCTGGGGCACCACAAGCTGCCCAAGTTCCATGTAGAATCAGGTACAAATTAAAGCCAACCAAATGGGAGTACACAGTGAAGGTCTGCCAGTTTCACAGTAGCTTTCTCTTCTGCCTCGCCCACCCAGCAACACCTGTCACACAGGAATGTCAACAACAACTGGAGAAGTGTCTCTCTTTCCATGTACTTTGGTTCACCTTTCCTATATTTTATACAAACCCTTCCAAACTTATTTAGTCAAGGTAAAGTTTACACACCAAGTTTCAGCACAGAATTCCATCTAATGAAGCCAATGCATGTGGTGTCCCATGGGGCCATGGATGCAGTCCCTGACTACAACACTATCAGTCCTGCAGGTATGAAGCTGCCTCAGCTGACAGAAGTGGTTTCCTGCCACAGAACTGTGAACCAAAGTGCTGCAGCTCAAATGCAGATCCAATCAATGCATGAGCAGATCATGCTCAAGAATATTCCTGTTAGTACTGATAAAGATTTTATAATCACTTTATTGAAAACCTGCTAGCTTGGATTCCACCAAAATAGCTGGCACACTGGAAGTATCCCACACAGAGAGAAAAGACACAATTCTGCCTGATGTTTGGAGTGTTTCACAGGAGACAGTTTCCCACACTTGCCTGTGAGTTTGTGTAAGTTCCTGCTACAGATACAGCTGTTGCATCCCATCTCAACCAGCTTACTGCTAAGGTACTAAGGAATGAAGCTCTGCCTCTCACCCATTAAGACTCCTTCCCCTGTTAGGCAATCCTGAAATCCCCAGCTAATTGCAACTGAGAGCCACCGTACCCCTGAAAACAGAATGTAAGGAATCCAAAAAAATAAAAATCAAAGGCAGTGATGTATGATAAGCACAGAGACAAAGGCACCTGAGGGGCAGTGAGCACTGCTCACATCCATGCCTGAGCACTGATTTTGCAGGCAGCTGATCAGGGGCTTTTTTCCAGCCTCCCTCAATAAGCTACATTGGCTTCTGTCACCATCCATCTGTCCTCCTGCAGCACACAGAGCCTGCTGTCTTACTTAATAGCACTTACCCCTGCAAACAGGTTCTTTGAATGTGTTCAGTCTTTGGTACTAACACAGAAAGCCTTCAAGAGCCCAGAGACACATCACTGCCTCCAGGCAAGGGCTGTGCATCCAGTTTCTGTACAGGACAACAGCCTGAGCACAGTGCAGCTGAGGATGGCCACCCAGGACAGCTGTGCTGGGCTTCAAGACCTAGCATGACCTCTCTTCCACATAACAGTAATAAAAAAACACCCAACTTTTCCCTTAAGAAATAGTTTGGCTCTGCCCAACACCGACACTCCAGAGCTGGTGACAGGAAATGTCCATATATCCATGTCCTGTGCTGCAGATTTCATCCCATGCCAGTCTTCCTTAAGGGAGATGCTCTTCATCTTCAGGCACAGAGGGGCTCACCAGCTTGGGGCTGGGCCTCAGGTTCTCTGGGAGCTCATCATGAAGGAGCCAGAGCTCTCCTTGCATTTCCACACTCCTCAGGGAATGTGCTTCCTTCCTGCAGCCAGGCCAGAGCACTTCAGTGGTGCAGCCAGACACTGCTATGGCTGTCTCTGCTCACAGTCACTTGGTTTCATAAAATGAGTCTTCCTTTCCAAGAAGCTGATCACCTCCCTGGTGCAGTGCTGACACCCAGCAGCATCTCTAGGTAAAAGACCTGACCATGCTCACCATGTGGTCAACTCCACAGGCCACATCCACCACCTCACCGGGCACCGTCACCTGGATGAAACACAGCACAGTGGGTTATTTATCCAGCTGGTACTTTGCACCTGGAATTTCCTATTTCTCATCCTCCTTCTGCTCAACATGCCAGCTGGTTTCACAGGGATTTGTACCAATGCAAGTGCCAACTCGAAAGCACAGAAAGAGCAAGATTCAGCACCAGGCAGGCTTGTGCACTGAGCTGTGAAATACTCCTCTTTTTCCTTCACAGAGGCACATAAAGCTTTGGAAGGAGAAAGAAGAGCAGGCTCACTAACAGACAGTGAGGAGATTGTAGCCTCAGCCCATCTGTTCAGCAGCAGAAGCAGCATGCCTGAACAGAGCATAATCTAGACATTAGGAAGAAGATCTGCCCAAGCACCACAGGGATTTGCCTCTTCTTTCATCAGCAAGAACTGGAAAAAGGCAAAGGCTCAACTCAGCCTAAGGCACTTTGTGCTTTGATGCTGAGACTAGCTCCTCACTCCTGAAGCTTATTCACTTAAAACTGACTGCAAACTTGAGGAAAGCAGAGTCTAAAAAAGCAAGTCTTTCCTCAGAGCCAAGAGAGAGGACAGCAGCTAGTTCTAGGGCAGGCAGTCACAGACAAGGATCCTGGCACATTGCCACAGTACTGTCAGACAGGAGCTGGCTGGCTGAAAGAGCATAACCCCCAATGTCCACATCTGGGGAAGTGAATTCAGAAATTCCACTCAGCCACAGCAGTGTGATTTTAGGCAAATGTTCCAGAGCTGGTCTGGTTTTGTTCATTTTAAACAAAGAAGAAAGCAAACTACAGAAACACATTTACTGCAAGTTCAGACACACAGACAGGGACTCCAGGGTGGTCCAACAGATTGCCTCCCTCATCTCCTACTTGGCCTTCAGGGAGGTCAGCAGCATCTGTTAGGCTGAGTGCTGAACTCCAGAACCAAAGACTCTTCGCCATCCACTGAGTCTGGCTCTCAGGACATCTGGGAGGAAGCAGAGGAACTGGAAGCACTGTGAAGCAGCTATGAATACAGTGTAAGGACCTCCTGCTGTAACCTGACAGTCAGTCCAGTGAGCCACCACCACAGGTGGGGTGGGAACGAAGCCCACCACTATGTGGACTGTAGCCACTAGAGACCAAAATGTTCACCTAATTTAGGTGAGTAATGATTTGGACAGACGGCCAACACTGATGGTTTTCTTTGCAGCACACACAAATAGAAATGCAGGTTAGAAGGGGAAGGAAGGGGCAGTAAGGGTAGCAAGCAGATGATGGTGGACAGGAAGGAGATGAGAACTGTTCAGATGTGGTGGCACAGCACCAGATGCTGTTTTAGGGTTTGAAATCATTACTGGCACAGCAGACTAAAAGGTTTACTGAATACCTCCATTCCCAAGCAGGCCACATAAGGACCTCTGGAAAACAAAGCACTTCTACAGTCATCTTAGGCTTCCACTCCTTCCAGAATTACTCAACAAAACCACACAGCAAATGATGGTCCTTGCCCTCAGGATAACAAAAACTAGCCAAAGAATATACTCGTGGCCTTAATACCACCATCCTTACTCTCCATGGGAAATACTGGTCTTCCATTCTTCCAGTTCCAAGGCACCCTCTTACATTCTTCCCCCACACGAAGAGCTCTCCTCTGTCTACACAGGAGAAAAAAAAATAGAAAAGAACAGAGTCATTAAAAAGGAAGAATTCTATTTGTGATGCTGGCAGTAGTGGCTACAGTGTTTCTGGGAGTATACAGGGTTGTACAAGCAGTATGACAGCTACCAGATTTACTTCAAGGTACAATAAATGTACAATAAATGTACAATAAATGTTTGGAGAAAATGATGTCCAATGAGCAGTACAAGAAACAAGTTCTGTGCACAAGTTTTGTTTCCCCCTCTTATATACAACCTGCTTTGGAATTTTATTAGAAGGAAGAATGCAGCAGCAGAAATTCCAGGGAATCATTTGTGAAGTGAATAATTTGTGCTGAAAGTTAGACAATTGCAGTTGATCTGTATCAGCTATCACCAGAGCAAATCCAGTAAGCAAGGCAGTGAGATCTGTCCCAAGCCACCACCTGGAGACTGTTTATTTGACTGTCTGAAAGAAGTGACCCTCTAATGACAGCTAGGGAAAAGCAAAACTTTGTGTTCAGAGTTGAAGTGTTGAGCTCCTCAGGAAAACACACAGATCTCAGAAGTGTCTGGATCAGCTGCACAGCAGAAACAACCAAAACACAATCTATAACCCAAGTACAATTTAATCAGGACACTGTTTCTGACTCTTTCTGAATACCAAGGGGAGCCCACTTACAAGCACCCTGCAACCAAACTGACAGTGTCACACACACCCCTTGTCCCAAAGGACTCAGCCCTGGCATTTTTTTACTGCTGGCAGCTGGACCTCTGAACTGCTGCCTGATCTTAAATGACTTTCAAATTTCAAAGGCTGGGAACCCACACAGCCTGCACAGAGCACAGTAACCTTTGTTATTACCATAACCTTTGCATATTAAATGCTTGGGTCTGCCCACCTCAGGCTGCTGACTCAGTTGGCCAGAAATACCAAGAAACTCTGATATCCACCTTCATTTAGACTAAATTTTAGTTTGTTCATTTATCACATGAATTTTCTAAACTGCTGAAGTGCAGCAGATTGACTCATTCTACACAGAAAAATGAAAAAAAAAATCTTTTGGATTTCCTGTATGAGAAAATTTTTTGTGTTAAGACAAAAAACACTTTCTTAATTAAAACATAAGTTAGCACAAAATGTATGCCAGGAACCATGCTGACATCTGTAAATGTGCTGCCTCACTCCCTGCTGCTGCATTCCAGCGTGCCTTCAGTTTCAAGAAAGATGAGTGCACTTTTTGGGCTGTGGGATTTTTCTTCTTTTGGTTTGGTTTTTTTGGTGGGGCTTTGTTTGTTTGATTGGGGGTTCTTTGTTTATTTGGGTTTTTTTTTTTCTTTTTTTTCTCTTCTGCCAATAACACAGCAACATGACCTCTCCTTGACAGAGGGATGAGAAACTTACTTGTAAGTGCTGCAAACTGGCTGAGTCCACAGCGAACATGAGCAACACGGGTGTCTGGACTGAAGTCTGACCAGCCAAAAAGGCTGGGTGGGATCATCTCTGGCACTGCTGTCTCTATTAGGTTTGGTCCTTTCCCAAGAATTCCATATCCCCAGACAAAAACATTTCCTTCTTCTGTGTAACAATAAGAACACATTTGGTAAGAAGGTCTGTGCTTGTGAAATTCATGCCACAACCAAGAGTTAATCAGAACCAAAGGGATATTTTCCTTTCTTCCAGCTCAGTCTAAAACTTTTTGATTATTTAAAATCTGCAAATAATGCATTCCCATCCTCAATATTGCTGCCTCAATATTTTCCTAAGCTATGCAAGCAAATCAAACCTCCTAGGCAAAACTTTCATGGGGAAAGAATGCCAATACAGGAGTGAGCTGGATAAAATACTTCATCTCACTGACTGATGGGACAGAGGTTGAGAGTTTATTATCATGGCTTTCCTCTCTGATGCATGCCCAAACCAGCAGTTGGATGTCACTCTGTCTGGCATTCTGCCTTAAGCTGGGTGCCTGAGAAAGGCAACAGTTGGACAGCATAAGAAAGGGTAGGTTTCCATGTCAGCTAGCTCTGTTCCCTTCACATTAGAAGCTCAAAAATCTGGTCATCCCAATACTCCTATTATAAATATGAGCACCTTCCTTGAGATAATCCTTGAAGAAAGTAATAAAACCCACTCCTTCATTCCTTCATGCAGCAACCCTCCAGCTATGCTCCCCAGCCACTGAGAGCCCAAAGAACAGTCACTTAGGACCTGCTGCAGTTTCACTGTTCTCAGAACTCTCTTCTTTCCATCCTAGTTCATGATTCATAAACATGTCAGATTCATATGGAGTCTGAAGGGTTCTACTTTCCCTCAGGTATTGCCTTATTTCCTCCCTATATAGCCCATACTCAGTATGACCAGCAAGAGATCAGAAGAGCAAACAGCTGCCATGCCCTTGCTCTAGTCTGCAGAAGCACTCACAACAGCACACACTGGAAGCAATGCTCTGCACCAACGAAAACAACTCCCCCAGTATGTTCTTAAATCAGGTTTCTCAGTCTCCCAGCTTTCCTCATAACATCCAGTATTTCCCTGTTTCCAGAAAACAAGATACTTGTTTCATAAGGTTACAATCCACCTACTGTGCAGCCTTGCAACAAAGTGAATGTTTCCAGAAGTGAACTCACCTGTTAGCACAGCATTGCCAGTCCCTCCACAGGCAGCCTCCTTTACCTTCCCAATCTTGAACGGCAAATGCCTGGGCACATTCACCTGTACAAGATTGCAGAAGAGTTGTTAGAGACAAGGTAAACTGAACACTAGACATACATTTTAACTTGTTCTCTAGTTCAGGTTAGAGCTTACATACACTGGATTCGTGATACAACCTTTATTGCCTGAATAATAAAATGAGTGCACGTCCCAAAATTAAAAAAAAAAAAAAAACCAAACAAAAAAACTACATGAAATTCATTAAGGTGAGGACAGGGTGGATGAAGTTACCTACTAGAAAGCTTTACATGCATAGCAACAAGGCTGAGAATGACTAATAACTCCTTCTCTTCCCTGGCTTTTAAAGTCAGACACAATGGAGAAGTCAATAGGTGAGCATGTCCTCAAGTCTTCACACTGGATTAGATCACTAAAATCCAGTCTGCAGTGGCATTTTTGAACATACTAGGGAAAAATTACCTAAAGAAAATCCCACTTATTTGGTACAGTCCAACACATACACAGCTTGACATTTGTAAAGAGCGACCTTTGATTTCATACCTCTGCCACTCTACACTTTGGACTGTATCTATATTTTAGCTAAGGCTCTCCTTTTTGGGAAACGTGCCATTCATCCATTTCATATTCCTCACACCTCCACTGCACACCCAGCCCAGGGAACTGCGACCCTGCATAATCTGATCCTTGTCCTCAGGCCTCATGGACCTCAGCATTCAGCCCTACATTAGGGTTACACCAGGAGAGGCACAGGAAACAAAGCTTTCTAAAATCCTGCTAAAGCTATTCCAATACAATTGTCTGCTCTTAGCCTTCTGCCAAAAGTAGCTTGAGTATTGATTAGTTTCCTGACTCTGTTTCCTAATGTAGCTGTAACATGAGACCAACTGCTTAATAGAATGCCTGGTGTGAAGTCAGCACTCTACCAACACCCCGTGTAAGTTTGCTCAAAAAAACCTTTTATCTGTCAGACACTGGAAATTGTTTAGGACTCAGTTATAAACCCATTAAGGATGTCCATGAAAAGTTCACCAGCATACAGGTTGTTGACTGGAAGGGACTTCCAAGGACCATCTGGATCAGCACCATGCTCAAAGTAGCATCACTTGAAATCTTAGATTAGCCAGCCAAAAAACTAATTACTGTCCTGAAATTAGCAAAAGCACTTGAGCTGGGTCTCAATTTGGTGCAAAATCCATGGGATGGAGGAAGAAGAATATGGAGTTGTTAAGACTAACAAACTGGGATGAGGTGACACAAACCTTTGCCTATCAAAAAGGGGAAATATACTGCCTGCTAAAGCTACACAAACATGTCAGACAGGTTGGTTTTGTAAACTTATGTAAAAGCAGCCTGCTAGTGATGTTTGTAGCTGCTGTCAAAAGAACCCAAAACAGGGAGAAACATGTAATTTTTAACTCTGTGCACAGCAGCTGAACTGAAACACATACAAACACACCCTCAAACTGACCTGTGTGGTTTCTGTGACAGATGCCAACTGCAAGTATTCTGAATTTCCCCAGCCAAAGACATCTCCTTCATCTGAGACAGCCAGACAACAGTCCCCATAGGAAGAGACCTGGATAATGTTTACTCCAACAATGTCACCATGCAGTTTAGTAGGAACACTGGTGATGTTATAGTGTCCAAGGCCTGAAAGGAAAAAAAAGTAGAGATTATGAAGAATTTTTTCCAGACACTTTTAATGCCTGCATAGGCCTATTTTTTTTCATGCTTTAACAAAATCACCCTTCCTCTGAAATAAATCTTTCTGCCCTTACTGCTTAATTACCAGCTGCAACAGACAAGCAGCCACAAACACTTCCACTAGCCAAAGCCACCTCCTGGAGTACACAACAACTTTATACAATCACAGCCTGAAGAGTCGCACATCTCTTGTCTGCATGGACCAAAGTGTTTGAAAACAATAACCAGGCCAGGCAGACATCCCAACAGAGATGAAATTTCACAAACTGGCTGCATCTGTCTTCTGCAAGGAGAGCCACGAGTGACAGCACACTGCAATCAGTTAGACAACAGCAGGGGAAATGGCAAAAGAGGCTGGGAAGCAAATACTTAACATAACAAATTGCTGCCTGGAAAAGAGACCAGAATGTACGACAGAAAGCTGGGCTACACTATACTGGCACAGAAGAATCACGGGAAGAACTCTGCTTTGGGAGCAGCAAAACAAATAAAGCAGGAATGACTGTGAGGAGGAAGTTCTCTGCAGCAAAAGCCACCCACAAAAAGGGGCTGCCCAAGGATTTAGCCCATGCTGAAACATGCAACAGCTACCAAAGCACTCGTCAGTTCAAACGAGCAGAACAGAGCCCAAAACAAGAACCAGGAAGGCAAGGCCACCACCAAACTGAAGAGCAAAGCTGCCCATGTCACTTCCACACCCCCTAAGAAGCTTTAAACAGCAGATACCCTCTCCTATGACTGCATGCTTGGACTGCCAGGGCGGCATCTGAAAGGTCCTCAAAAAATGCACTGCATTGTCTCAGTTTGGTTACACAAGAGTACTGAAAACATATCTCACAACTGGGAACATTAGCAGCCCCTTTCTGTCCACACATTCATGACAAGTACACACAACAACTTCTCAGTTAAGACAGCTTGCTATATTCATCAATCCCCTGAAAAGCAAGCTGAGCTGAGCTCCTACCTGTTTGTCCATCAGCTCCCCATCCACATGCATAGACTGTACCCTTCTTGGTTCTAAACAGGCTGTGGTCCTGCCCACACACAACCTGCACACAAACAAGAAGTCAGAGCTAGTCAGGAAAGGTCACATGTTCAGACTTGATTTAGTGAAGCATTACTGACAGATAAATTGAGCAATGAACCTCTCTGATGTCCGTCACTTCAGATTTTGACCTTTCTCTCCTGATCACAAGGATCTAGAGAAAGGGAAGGCCAAGAACCACAAGATACAACACAGGAAACAGCAAAATTTTCTTTATGGAAAGTGATTCTGCAGTTGATTTGTTCTAACATCCAAAACAAGGAAAGAAAGCTGGATTCAGCAGTACAACACAATAAAACAGCAAAGGGTAAATATGAGCTCTCCCTTCACAGGATGCTAAGCACATGATTCTTGATGCCAGCTATGAATTCTGCTATGTATTCAAACTGCTGTGAATTCTTTGCCATGTAAGCGCTTTAGGCACACAGCTGTTCTCCAATCTCTATTTATGTTGAACTAATCATCATGTCTGCCACAGGCTTGGCATGAATTAAAGCCAAGGAAAAAGCCATTCAAGAGCAGACATTAAAAATTAAACAAAGATTAAAGGGATTTAATCAAAGCTTAAGAGAGTGAGTACCAATACTAAGCACATAACTGCTGTTATCAAAGCACAAAAAGGTACCAAGTATTCAACCCCCCTGAATAAAACCATTAAAGTCCAAAGAGAAGTTTTACAAGCCCAATTCAGAACAGTTTTAGGATGCACCACAGCACAGTCTCATCAGGTGGACGTAAATGAATGACCCTTCCTTGGAACAGGAGCAATACTTGCCCACAGAGTGTGGCTACAGGGGAACAGACACACCAACAAACTGCTCCTGTGCCTGGGAATACTGCAGCCATGGAGGTGCTTCAGCTGCCCTGCAGTCCCTTGCTCTCCTAGGAACCTGACCTAGAGAAATGCTGGCTAGTCTAAGTGCATGGTTTCACAGCTCATTTTTGAAAAGGCAAAGACAAAATTTAAAACTCCTAAGCAACAAAAAAGTGACAAAAGGGATTAAGAAATCATGACAGGAAGAGAGCAGTGGACAGGAAGAGAGCCCAGAAGTAGACACGGTACACTGAATGTGGCTGACTAGAAAAGAAGAATCATCTCCCTGACCTGCAGGTAATACTCCTCCTAATGCAGTCCAGGGTATCGTCAGCCTTTTCTACAGCAAGGCACATTGCTGGGTCATGGTCAACCCGGTGCAGCCTAGGGCCTTTTCTGCACAGGTGCCTCCCAGTCACCCCTAGCCCATGGTGGTGTCTGCAATTGTTCTTCACCAGCAACAGGACCTGGCCATTTCCAGTGCTGAACTTGGTGAGGTTCATGGAGGGCTATTCCTCCAGCCTCTGGATGGCAGCACCACCCTCTGATTTATCAGTCACTCCTCAGAGTTTTACATCACCTGCTATCTGCTGGGGGAACACTCTGTGACCCAGATCACAAGTGAAAAGGTAAACAGGACTGGACCCCACACCCCTGGGGTACCACAGTTGTTACTGGTTTCAGCTCAGCTTTGAGCCAATGACTGCCACCCCCTGAGCTTGGCTCTTCAGATGGTTTCCAATCCATTTTCAGGACTGAGTTCAGGTGATCCTCTTACCTGGACAACTCTGCTGTCAAACTCCTTCAGCTGATGAATGAGATGGCTTCCACTGGACACCAAACAACCACCCAGAAGAGAAAAGGCAATACAGAGGATTTCAGAAGACTGCAACTGAAAAACACAAAGGTAAACCTGCCTCTACTGAAAGCCACTTTACTTGCACAAGTAGAGAAATTTGCTCGCGTGTTGTTTCACTGCAAAATACCTGCATGGAGAAGGAACAGAATTCTACATTCTCTTATTTAAGAACTGTCACTTTTTAAATATAAGCTCTTGTGATAATTGGGGGTAGGAGCAACCCTAAAAGACAGTCCCTAGTCTAGAATGAGCAGAGACATTACACAGTACTGCAGTACCCATATAAACACTACACTAGAGATAAACCAGATATCCCAGAGCACAGTGTAGTGCTAACATCCCTGGCATTTTTTCACAATACCAGGAATTATGAACAATCCAGTGACTGACTTCCAGTATCAAGACTAACAAAAGCTACCTAATTACAGCTATTTTCTCAAACTTTACAGACCCAGTGCTGTGGATCATGGACAGAGCAATGAACAAGAACTTTTTTGGTCCTACTAGGGAATCAGAAACTCAACATATTCCCACTATTCACTTACTCTATCATACAGAGCACTTTGAGCATATGCTTTGGTGCAACCCACAAAAAACCCAATGAAGGAAAAGCACTACAGACTCAGAGGCAGTTACAGAGACATAACAAGAGGATGCCTTTCCTAATTAAATGGCACTTGTAACATCCTCAGGAACAGCACATGTACTCTGAGCAGCTAAAGGGAGAAAGCCCAACTACTAACACCAACTACCTCAAGCAATTTATGAAGGCTGGGTTCTCTCACTATGCCCTGCAAGAACTGTCCCATGCTGACATTCTTTCGTCTCTTGTGAATGTGGTCATGTAGCAGAGTGCTAGTGCCCAGCCTGGATTAAAAGCCAGCAGCACAAAATCCTGTTCTCAGGCTCCTTAATCTTAAATGGCATGCTTATACTGCCAGACCTTTTCCACCTTCAGGCTTTTATGCAGGGTTGTTTTCATGCAATTATGTTTCCAACATTAAGAAGGTCCAGGATCTTTGAATTCTCACCTGTAAATTTCATCTTCAACAACCTTCCGGCCACACTGTCCATAAGAATTGTTTCCCATTGTGAAAACTGAAAAACAATGATAAAACACACTCATTTTATTACTGCCCAATGCCCTGAAAGCCTCTTTACAGGTCCACAAAATATTGTCAGGCAGTTAAGTCTGAAAGGTGGAGCACAGCAATGTAAAAATTGGCATAAGCTTTTTTCAAAGTAAGTCTACTTGAATTAAAGTGGCTGAATCCATTTTCACCAACAACACCCAGCAGTATTGTTGCAGGCACAGCAGCAGTACCTGGAGCCCACTGTCTGTCACAGTTGGGAATTGCCTAGTTCATCCTGCCACTGTCAGAGACTCAGAAATAGATGAGCATTCCAAGAGGAGTGGGAATCAATGGACCAAGCAGCTCACCCACTAAGAAGCTGCACTGGATCACCTGGTGCAGCACTGAAGCCACTGCACCAGAGAGTTCCCAGAGATGTGGAGAGACAATTCACAAACAGGATCTGCTCTATAAAGGACTATTAATTAATTAATTGCTTTTTATAAACATAGCACTCTGGGGCTTCAAGGGGAAGTTACACAGGAGTACTGGGACAGTCACATAAATCTGTGTTCAAAAACACATCTGAGTGAACAAGACAAACAGGCTGCACTCAGCCAGGCCTGGGGCTAGAGACAAACCTTGTACTAAAAGGCTCCCAACACATTCACAACTTGAGCCAAGTGAACTCATGGCTTTCCTTTGCAGAAACAATCCCACAAAGGCCAACAGCTGCCTGCATCCCCTTTACAGTGCAAACAGCCCACCTGGGATATAGTTCTAAAGGACAGAAGACCATTTCTTTCAAGCTTTTAGTAAAAGCATAGCCAGGCACCCCTTTGATATCACCATCACCAGCAACACTGTACCTCCTTCACTATCCGTCAGGACCAGGGAATGGGCTCTCCCACAGGACACTTGCAAGACTTGAGTCTGCTGTGGCTTCTCCAGTGGTAATGGAATTGGAGATGGTTCCAAGACATATTCATAGCCCTTAGCTTAAGGAAGAGAGAACAATTTTAAGTCAGTAGCTTCCACAAAGTAAATTTAACACGTATTTGCTGATCCTGTTGCACATTAACACACTTCTGCTTTGTTATAAAAGCAGATACATTTTAGAAAGCCAAGATACTAACCAAAGAGGTTGACAGGGATTTATCACAGAGGGAGGGAGAAGGTAAAAGCTGTGGAGAGAGCTGAAGCCAATAATCACTGCCTAAACAAAAGTCCACCATAATGCGAGGGTGAATGTTATTAAGGCTTCAGGTGGCAGAACTGTGAAACTGAGGCTTTCACCCACATGTTCAACCACTTTGGTGAATACAGCTGGATTACTAGAGCTTAATATCATGCACAAACATGCTGTGCAACTGGGGATGTAGCAAACAAGGTACAAGAGCAACAATCAGAAGGATATATCAGGAAAGGTGAACAAAAAAATCTTAGGGCTTCATGTTTAAAGAAAAGTAGATTACAGGCACTTTCAGAAATAAGGAATGAAAGAAAGACTAGCTAGGTTAGGTCCATAGAGAATAAGACATCTAACATTTATGAAAAATGACACTGTGTACTTTATAAAGATTTAGCAACTTGAAGAACATGTAATCAATTACAGTCAGCTGGGGGGTGGGGGGGAAGAACAGCAAACCATAAATCAATACCAGGGAAAAGGTTAAGGGCAGATAAAAAGCCTTGATATCAAAGTCACTGTAATAAGTGAAATCAAATCCCAGGGGACCCAAAGCAATACTGCACACAGGCAGCAGTGCTTTAGTGGTCCTCACTGCCTTCAATAAAAAAAACAGAACAAAAAACAACACCTAAAATTTAAAAAAAATTGAAATTTAAAAAACCTACACATGGTCTTTTGCAGTAAGACCCTACTGGATGTGAGGACAGCTCACTGCCTTCAATGCTTGCCAAAGGTGGCCACCTGCCATGCAACAGAGCAGGAACTTAAGGACAACCAACTCTCTGTCTGTCTAGAAACACTTGGAAGTCAAAGCAAAAAAACCCTTTTCCTCTCTCTGTACCCTCCAGCAGAAAGACACATGCTACTGGGATCTGTAGTAACCATCACTGAGGGGATGTGGAGAAAAGAGACAATGAGGTGGCTAAGGAACAGGGTGTGAAATGTCAGTAGTTTAGATACAACCATCTGAAAGTCAGAAGGCTGCAAATTCCCTTGGAAATGAAGCATCTACAGCAACTCAGTGCTGGAAGCAGCAGGCACCAAAGCCAGTCTGTAAAACAGCAATGAGCACATCCCAAAGGAAAACTTGTCTGGGGGGACATGAAACATGGAGCAGCAGCAATCCCACTGATCTTCACCACATTTTCAACTGATCTTGCCAAACACTCTCTTACTTAGCAGGGCCTGAACTGCAAAACTATTTAACCTATTTCTGGATTCTCTGACAAAAACAATTTCCAGGTCAGATGAAAAACAAGGTAATTGCAGGACACTCCTGAGACATCAGCAAGTACAGAACTAACACCCAGCAAGAGCTGAAAGCTTTAAAAGCAGAAGCTTCTGCAGCCCCTGCACTCTGCAGCTGCTGTTTGAGCACACACTTGCTGTGTGCACACACTCTTACCCAGTGTGCCACCACAAAGCAGCACCACTGCAAACCTCAACCTGCTGCACTGCAGCTGCAATTTTCTGTTGCTTCTCCACCAAGTTGAATCTTCTGCCCGTATCAGACACACCCCACCTTGATGGATTACACCCTTACACACCATAATGACAAAAACATTATTTTCCTCAACAGTTTATGGAGGAATGTCCATGCAGTCAGCCATTCTCTGGGGAAAGTTTGTGTTTTTCCTGCCTTTGGTGGCAGGTGGCAATGTTCTGCACAGAAATTGTCTTCTTAAATAAGTTTGAGAGCCTGGTGTAAGACAAAATGACTGAAAAACATGTTTTTCCTTCAAAATGCAACTTGCTATTAGAATAATTTTAAAAGATCCCCTACAGCTTCACAAAAACCCCACAAATTGTATTTAAAAAAAAACCCTCTAACTGGGGAGGGAAGGAGGACTAAAGGACTTTAGTTTTTAAGTGCAAAGGCAACAGAAGCAAGCAAAGTGTCCTGCTGGAATGATTTTATTAACTACACTGTGCCCACTATCAAACTATAAATTCAAAGCCACACATGTGCAGAATAAACAGCTCCATTCCTGTCCAGATGAAACTAATTAAGTGCAGTGTACAGAACAGAGGCACACGCTGACCAATTACAAAGCACACAAAAACACAGATAAATTTCAGAAACAGACCTGTTTAAAAAAATAAAGCACAGCCTGGGACTGCATCAAAGCCTCCTGATGTTTTTTCAGAGCTCCAAACACATGAAGATTCCTGTACCACAGGCATACTGCAGTGTCACCCTGCAAGTCCTTAAAACATTTAAATCCTTACTTTGATCTCTTCTGCTTCTCTGGAATCCAAGCTGGGAATCCTTGTTGAGCCCCATGCCCCAGACTTTGGTGATGTCTCTGGTATTAGAAGCCAGCAGTGTGAATCCATAACCACAGGCAGCAGAGGATATCTTTGAAGACAGACAAAAGCCACACCATTCAGTTAGAAACTGTGCCTTAGAAAAGCAAGTTTCAGTCCATGTTCACCAGCATTCACTCTTCAGTAAGCCACATTCACATGCAGCCCAAACTCAGGGCATGCATGGTCTTGCAGAAATTATCAGAAAGATTCTTCTGTGATAAGCAGAATGGTGAAAACTCAGGTCCAAAAGGAGGGAAAAAAAGGAAAAAAAGGGGAAAAAAGGGGGAAAGGGGGGAAAAAGGGGGGGAAAGGGGATAAAAAAGGGGAAAAGGGGAAAAAAAGGGCAGGAAAAAAAAAGGGAAAAAGGGGGGGAAAAAGGAAAAAAAAACCAAAAAACTCTAACAACCAACCAAACCAAAGAAAGATACAGAGATACCAAGAGAATAAGGTGCTTTACTCCTCTTGACAAAATAAGCCCGGCATAAGAGCCACATGAGGAGCAGCTGTGGTCACTTGGTTTGTTTGGCCTGGAGAAATGGAGACTCGGGTCAGATCTCACTGCGGCCTGCAGAGAGGCAGCTCCGACCTCTGCTCTGGGAGCAGGGACAGGACCCGAGGGAACCGCTGGAGCTGTGCCAGGGGAGGTTTAGGGTGGATATGAGGAAAAGGTTCTTCCCCCAGAGGGTGGCCGGGCACTGACCAGGCTCGCAGGGAACGCTCAGGGCATCAAGGAGCATTTGGATAACTCTGTCCGGTGCAGGGTGGGACTGCTGGGCTGTCCTGCGCAGGGCCAGGAGCTGCACTCCATCATCCTTGAGTCCCTTACAACTCAAGATACTCTACGAATGCTCTGACTTCCTCTGCACTAGACAGCAGAGCACGAGTGAAACATGGAGGCTAAATAATAACGTGATTTTCAGCACAAGCTTCCAATTTGTCAGGTGGGAGCAGCCACGGCGCCACTTGGAACAGGCCCATTTTATCTGGCAAACGCTCTTGACACCCTGGCTCTCTAATGCCTCTGACAAAACTGCAAATACATATTTTCTAAACTATATGCCACTGCGTTCAAACAGTAATCATCCCCAGCAACACCACTATATCAGCGATAAAAACCACTGAATCCCGGCAAAGCCTTTAAACCCGATTCAGTAACGCCGTTCTCGGCTGTGCCAAGCCCTGAGCAGGCTCCGGAGTTGGGGCAGACACGCTGGCCCCTCCGCACCTTCTCCTCTGTCTCCAGGCGGTACGGCGTGGGCTGGATGCGCCGCGGCTTCTTCCAGCCCGCGTCCGGCTTCACGAAGCTGGGGACGCCCAGGGCGCCCGAGAAGCTGAAGCCCCACACGAACACGCGGTCCTTGCGCTTGGCCGCCTTCCCCGCGTACTGGAACACCGGGGCGGCCTCCTCGGCCTCCCGCAGCTGGCGGGTGCTCGGCGGCCCCGCCGCCACGGCCAGGCCCCTGCGGAACAGCCGCCGCGCCGCCCCGGCCATGGCTCCCCTCAGGCCGCGGCTCCCCTCAGGCCGCCGCCATCTTGGTTCGGCCACACGCGGGCCCGCGCAGCGTCACCGCCCCCGCGCGCACGCGCTGCCCTTAAAGGGTCCGCGCCCGGCTCTGAGGGCGGGTCCGCGCCCGGCGCTGAGGGGAGGTCCGCGCCCGGCTCTGAGGGGAGCTCCGCGCCCGGCTCTGAGGGCGGGTCCGCGCCCGGCGCTGAGGGGAGGTCCGCGCCCGGCTCTGAGGGGAGCTCCGCGCCCGGCTCTGAGGGCGGGTCCGCGCCCGGCGCTGAGGGGAGGTCCGCGCCCGGCTCTGAGGGGAGCTCCGCGCCCGGCTCTGAGGGACGGTCCGCGCCCGCCCGGGCCTGGAGCCGCGGCTGAACCTACAGCCAGACCTGGAAAACTCAAACCGGCCCAAACTCCAATCCAAACCTACACCCAGACCTAGACCTAAATCTAAAAATATCCCCAGAGCCAATGTGGACTTAGACCCAGACCCAAACAAAGATCAAAACTGAAAGTCAGGCGCAAACCGACACGTAGAGCCATCCCAAACCCCAACGGAGATCACACCCAAACCCAGCACAGCGGTGACGGGGCTGGCTGTGGTGGTGACCAAATGCAGCCGTCCCACCGCTCTCCGTGTGAGAGGCAGGCCTGTCTCAACACTGAGACCTCGCTTTCCCCTCGAGGGAGCCAAGAAGCCACTTTCCAGGGGGAAACTGCTGTGCTTTCATCCCCTCAAATAAATTTCCTCACGGCAGGAGACCCTTACCCAATATCCACCCGGGAGGAACACCTTTCCTGCCGCCATGCCCACACTGCTCCTCAGGGTCTATCAAGTGTAATATACGGTATAAAATACATTCGGGCTTAAGAATTAAAGTTTCCAGGAACTGTGCAGCCCCTGTCAGCGACAGGGGAAAAAACCGGTTTGCAATAGGAAGGAGGGTGGCATCAAACAGAAATGAGCCTCCTCCAGGGATGGGCCCGACAACGACCCGGTGATCAACACCCGGTATGTGTCTATCAGGAGCTAATCTGCGTTGTCGAGGGCGTGCATCCCAATACCTGATCCCCGTAAAACGAATCAAGTATTCATCCCTTCCCAAAAAANAACCTACACCCAGACCTAGACCTAAATCTAAAAATATCCCCAGAGCCAATGTGGACTTAGACCCAGACCCAAACAAAGATCAAAACTGAAAGTCAGGCGCAAACCGACACGTAGAGCCATCCCAAACCCCAACGGAGATCACACCCAAACCCAGCACAGCGGTGACGGGGCTGGCTGTGGTGGTGACCAAATGCAGCCGTCCCACCGCTCTCCGTGTGAGAGGCAGGCCTGTCTCAACACTGAGACCTCGCTTTCCCCTCGAGGGAGCCAAGAAGCCACTTTCCAGGGGGAAACTGCTGTGCTTTCATCCCCTCAAATAAATTTCCTCACGGCAGGAGACCCTTACCCAATATCCACCCGGGAGGAACACCTTTCCTGCCGCCATGCCCACACTGCTCCTCAGGGTCTATCAAGTGTAATATACGGTATAAAATACATTCGGGCTTAAGAATTAAAGTTTCCAGGAACTGTGCAGCCCCTGTCAGCGACAGGGGAAAAAACCGGTTTGCAATAGGAAGGAGGGTGGCATCAAACAGAAATGAGCCTCCTCCAGGGATGGGCCCGACAACGACCCGGTGATCAACACCCGGTATGTGTCTATCAGGAGCTAATCTGCGTTGTCGAGGGCGTGCATCCCAATACCTGATCCCCGTAAAACGAATCAAGTATTCATCCCTTCCCAAAAAAACTTTTCGACAGACCGGCAGCAAAAAAAAAGAAACCACATGAATATGCTAGAAAAGCAAGAGAGACAAAAGAATGAGCAAACCCCTGTCCAGCCGAAAAACTGTAGAAAAACGGACCCTGCGAAGGCAGAATTTGTGAACTGAGGGAGGTTTGGGGCGATAGAGACTGAATCTAAAGTTCACCCAGTGCCAAGCCTAGGCTCAGCACTGTTTTGCTTGTAGCTTTCTCAAAACTTACACTTCAATTTTTCAATAAATTCTTATTTATTGATTAAATTGGCTGATCATTTATTACACAAGTGTCTCTCCTTTATTGATGAAAACCACAAAAATAATTCTAAATACAAAGAGGTAATAGAAGGGCATCTAGAGATGAGGACTTTTGGTGCTTATAAAGAGCTGGTGGAGCAGGGCTGGTCCCTCCTCAAAGTGCTGCCAGGACACCTTGGGCTGGCTGTGATGGAGGATGAGGATGGGCACTGGGCTGGGCTGATATGGCCAGCAGCCTCCCTGGCCTGTGGTGGCTGCCAGAACCACCTGGATCCCTGGTTTGGCTCCAAGCCCTAGCTGCACAGGAGCTGGAGGAGATGAAGCTTTGGGTGGCTGGTGTGGGGGCTCACAGGATCCTCACAGGATCTTCCTCCACGTGCTCTCAGTGCAGCGATTCAGGATGAGGTCTTTGCTGGGACGGGGAGGAACAGCAGGTTGAGCCTTGGGCTTGTTGTCCTCTGGCTCATTTTTCTCAACTGCAAGTAAAAAAGATGCACAGATGGGCCAGAGCTCTCCACCGCACACCACCCTCGTGAACATTCAGCAGCTTCCTGCATATGGGCCACCAAAGCTCCTGCCTCTCCTCCTGTCCTGCTGCTTGTAGTGGTCTTCCTGTAGGTCATGGTGTCAGGATGTGCCCACCAGTGCCCAGCTGGGAACTGTGCTCAGGGGAAGCCTGTCTTTAGGTCTGCATGAGGTCTGCCCATCTTTTGCTCTGGGAAGGTCATGGATACTGCATGGGGACTACCAGATCTAAAGGGTGTACCTCAATGTCTACCTCTCCCCTTCTTCATGAAGAGGCTTTTTACAGGGGCCTGAACTGGTAGGACAAGGGGGAGTGACTTCACACTGTCAGAGGCCGGGGTTAGATTAAATATTAGGAAAAAATTCTTTCCTGTGAAGGTAGTGAGGCACAGGTTGCCCAAAGAAACTGTGGCTCCCTTGTGCCAGGAAGTGTTCAAGACTAGGTTGGATGAGGCTCAGAGCAACCTGATCAAGTGGAAGCTTGGAACAAATTGGTCTTTAAGGTTCCTTCCTTCCAAAACCCAATTCTATAATTCTGGGATTCTTCAAGCAAGACCCCCTTCTGGGGGCTCTGCTGACAGCTAACATACATGGTGATTGCAATGGTAATGGCAGCATGGGGAGGTTAGGTGCACAAAGGAAAGCACAGGTCCCAAATGTGGGCTGACCTCCTTCCAGGACCATATTCTGCTCTATCTGACCTATAGCCAGGGGTAAGAAAACTCATGGAAAGAAACACCTCCCTGCACTGACTTTCTCCATGGGAAAGGGACAGATGGGCATGGTGTGACCTCAGTGAGCCATTGTGCTCCAGCTGCCAGCACTGTGGGGAGCACGGGTCATGCCTGCAGGATTCCAGCTCCATGGAGACTTACTGATGACATTGGCCTTGTTCTGGGCGTTTCCCCGCATGTTCCGCTGGTTCTGGATGTACCTCTTGCTGTTCCTCCTATAGGTCTCCTGGCTGATTTTCTTCTGGCCCTGCCTGTGGATGCTCTTTGCATTTCGGATGGTGGATCTGCAAGGAGTGAGAAACAAAACTTTCAGTTTTCATGCTGGCACCTCTCACACCACACATTTCTTTCCCCACACTTCCTCCTCTGCTTCACACAAACCCCAATTTCTGCTTTTGGGTTTTGCCTGGTGGATGCCAGCCCTTGAGGGCAGCCATCAGTGAGACACAATCTTCGATATGTTCAGAGGCAGCTGGTGGTGCTTTGCAAGCAAACACTGAAGAGTGAACCCTGAGCACAAGTGTGGAAAGTAATGACAGGGATTGGTGAGGAAGACTGGGCATAAGGCTGGAAGGATGAGATGGGCATGAGGTTCATCCAAGAAAGCCCCAGAAGTGATCTATAGCTCTCTGATGAATGAACATACAGCACCTAACCCAGCCACAAAATTGAGGTCCCTGGTGTGCAGCTTGGCACGGCTCCCCGATGCTCAAGGGTCAGCTACAGGGGAATGGAGTATGGGGCATGTGTCAATGTGCACCTGCATGTGCAGTGTTGAACCCACAGGAGAGAAACTACTGAGAGAAGTGACAGCCTGAGCAGCACAGGGCTGCCACAGGGGAGCCCTCAGCACTGGGGACTGTCCTTGGGCAGGCAGGCAGAGACCCTGCCTTGTCTTCAGTATTGTGGCAGGAGTGAGGTGGCTCCTGATATCCACCCCATGGCATCATCCCCCTGCTCTTCTCAAAGAAATGTGCCTCTGCCTTCAGCCCCTTTCTGGTCTCAGCACGTAGTCCATGTCACAGCAAAGCTCTTGCCCAAAACAGCAGGTCACCAGCTTCAGGGCTGGCCTGGCTGCCAGTGCCACGGAGGCAGCAGTCACAGTGGCAGGGGGACAAGCCACTGTCCTTGGAACAGGCCACCTCATTTCCCCCAAGGCTACCAGCAAACATCACTGTGTGCAAATAAGTGGATCTGGACCATTTTACACTCTCACATTCAATCCATGCTCCAGCAAAACTGGATTTGGGGAGATTTTATAGCAGGCCTGAGGTGTCATCTTGCAGAAAAAAGAGATAGCAGCAAGTTCTGCCCTTTTTACACATTCTCTTTGCATTGGAATTCATGAGTTATTATTGCTTTTTATCTTTTTAAGCAAAATAAAATCCCTTGCATTAGCTGAAATCCTCCCATTAGATTAGGCCACTCGGCAGCTCCATTTAGTCAAATCTCTCCTTGTCTCTGAAAGATTCAGTGCACACACTTAGGAAGTAAGAAAATGGCCAATTTTAAACAAGATTAGCCCAGAAAAGAAACTTTGCAGAAGGACAAGGAGAAATACACCTGATGGGAGGACCTGTTGGAGCCCTGCATCAGCAATGCTGGGGTGCCTGTGGTAGTTGGGGAGCACAGAGCTGGTGGGAGGACAGCCCTGGTGTGTGCCCTGCTTACATTTCTCCAGGCAGTTCCTCACTGACAGAGCAAGCAAGACACCACAACACCCTGTCTGGTTTAATTTCATCTCCCTCAAGGAAGAGGGAGTTGTTCTTCTGCCCTCTACACAGAGCTTCTCCTACCTCCGTGGAGGAGCACCCCGGTTCCTCAGCTCACTCTTCACAGAGGTGTTCACCTCCCCAGCTTTCTGCAGGTACATGGAGGGGTAATAACCTGTGGTTTCATCCTTCCTGCAATGAAATACAAAGCAACATCACTTTCAGTCGTGGCTCTGCAACTGCCTCCTCAGTCCAGGAGAGAGATTTGATCATTCTTGTGGGTGGTTACAAAGTCCCAGAATGGATTGGTTGGAAGGGACCTTAAAGGACCTCATTCCAACCCCCTGCCCCAGGCAGGGACACCTTCCCCTACAATAGGTTATTCTAAGCCCTATCCAACCTGGCCTTGAACTCTTCCTACTCAGGACATTCCATGAGTCATGGTTCATGCCTGTCCCCCACTGGTGCCATGTGGGTTACCTCTCATGTTCCTTGCAGCTGGGATGAAAGTTGGGGTTTTGCAAAGCAAAATGTGCCACAACAATTGGGGGCAAAATAACAGATATGATTCTGGTTTTTTCCATCTGCCTCCTTCTTGGGTATTTCTGAAGGCCTCAGCAGAGGAATCTTCAGCTGCAATGTGTAATATTTGGCAAAGAACAGACTGTGAGAAGCAGCCCTGCAAAAGGAAGTGCTGGGCAGTGGCACCAAAGATGCCATGGTTTTCCCTGATGTGGAGAACCATGGATGCTCCCTTCCCTCTGCCTGAGTGCTGCTTGCCTGACCTGGTCATGGCATGTCTCACCTGACGACCCACCAGCCATCAAGGAGCTTGTGGATGACGTCAATGGTTTCACCCTCCTTGAGGGTCAGCTCATCCTCTTCCACAGCAGTGTAGCTTTTCTGGACCACGTACGCTTCACCTACACACAGAATGGGGATGGTGGGTCATGTGCTGACACCTCAGGGATGGGGGCCCGACCTCCCCAGCCACTGAGAAGAGGAGGCACCAGGCATTAGGAGGCACCCTACATTTTAGGCAAGACTCTGGGTGCTTCATGTTTGGATTCAGATTTCCCCCAGTCTTGTCAGTGCCCGTGGCTCATCCTGGCCCCTTCACCATCTCTCCAGAAGAAAGCTTTTGGGTGCAAGCAGAGGAAGCACACCTATCTCTGATCAAAAGTGTGTTCAGAATTTGGGTGGTAAAATAAGGCGGAAGGATGACTTGTGCTAATAGAGCCTGTTCCAGTGTTGTGAAACCCACAAAGCTGAAGCCTGTTGACCAATCGGCACAAGTCTGCAGGATCCTCCCTCTGCTCCACGTGATAAAGCCCTGCTGTCACAGCAGGGCAATGCAGAGGGCAGGGAGCCGGGCCAGGCCCTGGTGAGGACAACACAGAAGCAAAGCACTGTGAACGCCTGTGCCTGATTTGGATGCTGCACCATGCTGTTCTGCTAACCCAGCACCTCAGCCTTCACCCAGCCAGCTCAGCATGGCCACTGGGTAAAGATCAGCCAAAACACAAATCTAATGCTCAGTTGCAGGTCATGGGAAGCTCCCACGGCTGACACTGAGGCACCAAGCCATGAGATTTATCCCTCCTGGCAGTTCCTACAGCAGCATCTCCCTGCTCAGTCTGAATTGGCCAGCTTTGCAGTGAGCCATCTCAGTGGAGAGCAGCAGTGGGCTGTGCTCTGACACACACACACACACCCTGGTCACCCCAACATTTTACCTGCATAGTTAGGCTCCTGCTCTTCAGACTCATCGGGACCATCCAATGGCTCCAGATAGGCAGCAGGTACCCAGCCTCGTTTATTCTTCAACTGACAAAACCACCAGCCTGCAAAGAAAGCAACCATGGGCAAGAGCAGAGAGTGCTGTGGGGACTGGCACCAGGTCTGTCCTGGCCAGGCAGGTGCAGGCATCTCCATGTGCTAGACAAAGGGACAGTGCTGGGGCCAGTCTCTGTTAACATGGTGCAACCAGAGAACTTGACCAGTTCATCCTGTTCCTGCTGGGCAGGAAGCCTCACAGGCTGAGGCACGGCCAGGATGTTGCACAGTTTTCTAGAACTGCCCCTCGCCCTTCAGCCTTCCGTGACATAACTAGCTGCATGCTGTGTTTGGACACAACATGCAAGGGCAGTACTCATTCCTGCTGAAATTGTGGCAGGGAGTGGGCTGGCCCTCAGGGACTCTCCGGGGGGACATACCGTTCTCACTCTTCTCCACAACATCCACCATGTCCCCAGCTTTGAGAGCCATCTCAGATGTGGAGCTCTTCTCGTAGTCAGCGATGGCTCGGTATGTTTGCAGCACGATGGGGCCCGTGATGTCTG
Source organism: Sinosuthora webbiana (assembly GCA_013397395.1). Lineage (NCBI taxonomy): Eukaryota > Metazoa > Chordata > Aves > Passeriformes > Sylviidae > Sinosuthora > Sinosuthora webbiana. The sequence continues at coordinate 34,908 of VXBN01008147.1, read as the reverse complement.
CATGAGAGAAGTGATGGATGTTCCCTCTCCAGCCCCCAACCCAGAAACACTCTATTTCAGGCAGGACAAAAGCAGCCCCAGGACAGCCCAAAGTGCCCTCCCAGCCTCTTTCAGCCCGAAACCAACTAGACTTCAGGACAATGATTAGATTTCTGGACAAGGATTTGCCTTCCCCACAGCTGCAGCTCTGGCACAGCAACCATGCTCTTGGTGAGGGTATCTGCCATGGGATGACAACCTCTCTCCCCAGCCACCTTCAATGCTGCTGAGGCAGCCACTTGCAGCCCTCTGAAACCTCTTACCAGTGGGGTTTTTCTTGGAATCCTTCGGCAGGAGGAAGACCTCAGGCTTCTTGATCCTAGACAGGTCAGAGCAAAGGCAGCTCAGTGCCAACCAGCCCTATCCATCAGCAGCGACACCCTCCCTGCGGGCTGCTGCCAGCATCCAAGGCCAGGCATGCAGGATCTCCCTCCAAATAGCAGGCAGCTGGACTCACTGGCTGTCTGTGACAGGGTTCATGTCGTCATGACGGACCTTGAAGAAGTTGACCACATGCAGGCACCGGGAGATCTTGTGGGGCAGGTTGACCAGAGCATAGCAGTACTCGGCCAGTGTGCCCTGCCTGTTCTCAGTTGAGCGCTGCCCATCAAACCACTTTGGGGCTGGGGGAGAGGAAGAAGGGCTTAGAAAAAGCAGACAGAATGCCTTGGTTTTAATTCTTGCCCAAGCACACTGAATCATTAATTTTGCCCTGCAAACAAGTGGGTCTGGCCCCGAGGTGCTACATGGCTGCATTTTGCCAATAAGGTGAAGTTTTGTGAGAGCACAGCTCATGCAAGCCCAGAAATGATCCTGTTTGACCCTATTTCAGTTTTAGGGTAACTCCTACATGCATGTTCAGACTAAGCCCAACTGCTGGGCCACAAATACAGCAGATGCACTGGGGCACCAGGAGGGGCTCAGGGGACCAGCCTGCAGTCAGATGAGATATGCTTATCCTGCTATCCCGCTGGTTATGGTGTACTTGACTCCAGAGCTCTGAAATACTGCTGGCAATCCTGAACCTGAGCAGTGTTGAGCTGCATAATGGGGGTGCTTTTGTGTGGTCAGTGGCACCCCATGCCCCCCCTGCAGTCTGACACCTGTCTGGTCCCCAGTGCTCTCAGTTCCCCAAATGGAATAAGGGTGCTTTAGCCCTATCCAGCATGGTGGTGTTAGTCCAGCTGCAATGGAGCCCTCCCCCAGACTGGCACCCACACTGTTGCACAGTGCAGGCTCACTCCTGCACTTGATTTCAAGGCTCACTCCTTCCCCTGAGATGTTGACNATGGTGGTGTCAGTCCCCCCCGCCCCTGACTGGCACCCACACTGTTGCACAGTGTAGGCTCACTCCTCCCCCAGAGATGTTGAACACAACTGCAGCTCTTTTTCAGACTCCCTTCTGTCTCCTTTAAAGCAGGAAATTAAATAAAACGGGGAAATTTTCTGACATACACCTTGCCTGAAGACAAAGCATCAGCTGTTTGGATCAGTTGTTCATTCTCTGTCATCAAAGACATATTGCATTATTTCCTCTTACTAAGTATCTGTGTTGCCATAAGGGCATTAAGCCAACACCAGCGATGGTGTCATCAAAAGAGGGCTCAGCTCAGCTCCACTCAGTTCAGCCTCCCCAAAGCCACACCCTTTACATCATCCAGGGGTCACAGGGGCCACAGCTGAATCTTCTGGACGTGCCTCTGCGGTGCCCAGCCTTCAGAGAGGAAGGATGGGGTCTGCAGGGCTGCTGAGTGTTGGGAAGAACTGCTGCCACTACTCAGATCTTTCTGGGGGTTTTGATTTCAAGCCTGGTGCACAGCAAATAGTGCACCATGCCCTTGTCTGCGAGGCAGCCAGCACAGCTCAGCCCACCAGGGAATTTCCCAGCTAGCTGCAATTTCTGTTCGCCCCCCAGCCGCGGTGCTTGCCCCTCACCTGGCAAGTGCGGGATGATCCGGTTCTCTATGTTGATGTCCCCGGATTCAATGGGGAACATCTCCTTCAGCGCTTTCTGCAGAGCAGAGCCAGGCACAACAGTGAGGACGGCACCAGGGGAACACTCTGTGACACCCACTCCTCTGCCCCTGGCTTGACTCCTCTCCTGGTGCTCGCCCTGCTGCCACTAACACGTGTTGGCTGGGTCCCACACCTTGGCACTCTGTGCCCAGGGACACGGAGCCAATGGCTCCCACCTTCAAGGGGCAAAAGAGATTGAAGGGCTGGACCCAGGAGCCTCTTTTGAACCATGTTTGCTTTGAGGCAATTTCAGATGGCATTCACCCTCCTTTTTCCCCACCCCGAGCCCGTGTGTCCCAGGAGGACTCACATGAAACTCATATATCTCAGTAAAGCGGCGGTAGATGACCTTTTCGGTGAGGTCATTCCACTTCACCAGGAACATGTAGACCTGAGGAGCAAAGCAGAGGCTGCAGTTCTGCAGGCAAGTGGGACCCACACCCCACTGTGCCCAGGGAGCCCTGTGGATGGTCCAGTTTCAGTTAAAATTGAATGTTTTCCTTCCACCACCCCAATGCAAGTAGTTCTGCCTTGCCAGCAAATAAACTGGGCACTAGGGGAGCTTGGAATGGACAGAGAAGGGACAGAAACACGCACATGGGTGGGAAACAAAGAGGAAAAAGCCCTTTCCAAGATTGCAACATAACCCAGGGCTTGAAAAGGAGGTGCCCAAAATCTTGTGTGTTCAGGACATTTTAGTTTCTGGCTGCCACCAGCTCATGTCATCAGCCATGATCCCCTTAAGAGAAAGCATTTAGGCTCTCAGTCACATTTATCTAAGGAAATTTGTTGGCCAGGCTTTTTACCCAGGCCAGTCCTCAGTCCTGAACGCTGCTGAGTACTCACATAGTGCTGGCTGGGGAAAAACCTTTTCTCGTAGCCCAGCAGTTCGATGTGCCGGATGAAGGCGTCCCCCATTGCTGCTCCTGCCGGCAGTGCTCCTGCTCCTGCTCCTGCTCCTGCTCCTGCTCCTGCTCCTGCTCCTGCTCCTGCTCCTGCTCCTGCTCCTGCTCCTGCTCCTGCTCCTGCTCCTGCTCCTGCTCCTGCCTGTCTGGGCGCTGTCCCCTCCCCTCTGCCCTCGCACAGCTCTGCTTCGTCTTAAAGCCCCGGGGAAGCGGAACTCCCGCTGCAATCGCACCCGTAACTGTTGACCCGCTGTGGTTTGTACCGAGTCGGTGTTTCCCGTGGCAAGTTCGCAGCCCAGCCCCTTCAGTGGCTCCAGGACTGAGGAGGAGATGAGCCGGGAGCCTTGGGGATAACCCGGAGGGACCTCTGGAATCAGAGGACAGCGAAGGGTGAGGGCCAGGCTGGCTGCCCTGATACCCAAAGGACTCCCCTGACCGCTGCCCCGCGATGGCACAGGGTGCTGCAGCAGAGGGTCAAGGACAGGTGCCAGAGGCGCCTTTACCCTCTGACAGAGCTGGAGCGGCCGAATGAAGCATGTAACGCACCCCAGGAATGGCAGCACTGTGTTCTGTGGGCTGGGAACGGCAGGTGGGGAATGTGAGGCACAGCACAGCCAGGATGGGGCAGCCACGGGCTCAGTGTGCAGTGTCCTCCCCTTGCATCACCATTTCCTTTCAGTCACTTGCAGCTTCCCCAAAATCTGCCACCAAAAGGTTCCTTTGAGGTCCCCGAGGACCCGAGACAGTCCCAGTCCTGTTCACCACCTTACCTGAGCACCGGGCTGGGTGGGAGAAGACCTCAGGCACAGGGAAACCCCCGAGTGGGCTGGAGACAGAGCCCTGTGTCCCGCTGGGAGAGCAGGAGAGTCCCTGGCTAAGCCGTTTTGAAATGCCAGTGCACCAGCTGCATTCCTGTCCTCCTCCTTCTCCATCCTCAGCCCTGAGCAGAAAGATCTGAAGGGATGTGAGAGCTGCAGGGATCAATTCCACACTGCTTGCAAGCAAAGGTGTACCCAGGAGTGCTTTTGTCCCCACCAAGGGCACCCTCAATTACAGTGGGCACCAGAGGTGGGCAGTGACCTGACAGAGCCAGGCCCTGCTCTCCACAGGATCCTTGGAGGAGCCCAGCTCCAGCCAGCTGTGGACACTCAGCTCCATCCCTGGCTCTGCTCCATCCCCTCTGGAAGCCCGTGCCCGAGCGCAGCCCCTGTCCCCTGCAGGCCAGCTCGTTACCGTGAGCGGTGTTAGAGCAAACCCCGCCCCACACTCAGCCCGGAGCAGAGCGGCCTCAGGCAGAGAGGCAGCACCCCTGGCCCCTGGCCCTGGCAGGCAGCAGCCCCAAAGCACAGCAGAGCTCCGGGGGCTCTCCCCACTGACCAGGAGCAGCAAACCCTGGCACAGGATCGGCCCAATGCCCGTGCTAGCTTGTGAAGACAAAAGCTTGCTCTGGCTGCATTAAAAACATCCAATACTAACCAGAGGCCTCCCCTGGAACTTGGGTGTGGTACTTGCAGCTGTGCTATAGTAAAAGGTCATTTACATTCGGGTTTTTTTTTATTTTAACATGGGGATTTCCCTATATGCAAGGCAAAATGATACAACCACAGATATTAAAAAAGATCCATTTAGGGCTGTTTGGATTCTGCTCTGTCAGTCACCAAGTAACTGCTACTTATACAGAACACCATACACTTTGCCATAAAAGCTAATTTCAAAATTACAATTGTTTGTACTAAATTTAAAACTGCATTACAGACAGTACATTACGGGAAACCACTTAATTCACATGTTCCTTCCTGTTTCCTCATTCCTCATCTTGTGATGTGAGAAGTGAGAGGTTTTAGATGCCACTGTCCATGAAGGATTAGTTCACAGTGAAACACCACCCGTAACTCTGTGTGATACACTGAGCATTCCATCAAATGTCTCACAGCTAATACGTGTTCAGAAACACGATTTTAGAAGAAAATTCTCAGAAGAGGAACATCCCATCTGAACAAGCTGAGTTCTGTTGGTTTTGCACAGTCTGGTTTTTTCACACGGGAGCTATGGAGGTGCCTTCTGTGAGGAGCTGTTGGAAGCTTCCACCATGTCTGGCAGAGACAATCCCTGATGGCTCTGGTCATGGACACACTGCTGGCCAAAGCTGGGCCAGTTAGAGATGATGGTAACACCTCTGTGATAACAGATTTGAGAAGAAAATCAAAACAAAGTGAGGCACGCACAGTTTTTCCTAACCAGAGGAGGAGGTGGACACGTGAGGGAAACAACATGGAGACACCAGGGTCAGTGGAGAAGGAAGGGAAGGAGGTGTTCCAGGTGTCGGAGCCAAGATTTCTCTGTAGGATGTGGTGAGACTGTGATGAAGCAGCTGTGCCCCTGCAGCCCATGGGGATCCACAGGGGATGCAGAGATCAACCCACAGCCCATGGGGATCCATGGGGGATGCAGAGATCCACCC
>VXBN01008147.1:0-29337 GCA_013397395.1 Sinosuthora webbiana | reverse complement strand
TGGAGCAGGTGGATGTCTGGAGGCTGTGGTCAGGTGGAGAGAGGGGGCCCTGCTCCCAGGCTGGAGCAGCCTGTCCCTGCAGGACTGCACCCTGTGGGAAGAGAAACACACATCGCAGCACTTTTGGGAGGATTGTGTGCCCGTGGGGGGAATTCACATTGCAGCAGTTTTGGAAGGACTGCTGCTCATGAGATTGGAACCACATTGGAGAAGTTCTCAGAGAACTTTCTCTCCCATGGGAGGGACCCCATGGTCTCACAGGGGAAGGACTCCTCTCCCTGGGCAGTGGAAGAAAATCTCAGTGATGAAATAACCAAAACCCCCATGTGCTGTCTCCCTGCACTGTCAGTGGGAAGGATGGAGGTTTGATAGTAACAAATTCACTTTGTATCTCTAAGCCAAGCCTGTTTTGCCCTTGGAGAGTTTTCTCCCAGTCCTTATCTCAACTCATGAAGCCTTCATTAAATTTTTCTCTCTCCTCTGCCCAGCTGTGGCAGGGGAGGGCAAGTGAGTGACTTTTGTGGGTGCCAGGCATTGGGCCAGTGTCAAACCACAATGGAAGTTTATTGAGTTCATGAACTGATTCATGTTCTGGGGAACAAGGCGGGGATCTGAACACAGGATCCCATTTTGAGATGGAGAAGACCCACATCCTCCAGACCAAGCTGGCAGCAGTGCTCTCAGTGAGGCCCCACTGCTGTGGAGTGGGAACAGCACACACAGGACTTCAGAGGATGGATTTCAGTCAAGGTTGTTGAAGACGGAGTGCTGAAGGTTAAGAGTTTCTTAGGCAAATGGATTATCCTCTTCTTGGCACTGCTCCACCTAAAACTAGTACCAAAACCTCTCAGGATAGAAGAGCAGATGGAAGGAATGCCACCCTAATCTTGGTTCAAAATTGCATTTTTGATTTTTGGTAGTTTAAATTTCAGCTTAATTCATTACAGAGCCAAGGGAGGCCTGTCTTATGTCACTGATAGCAGAGAGCTGTTACACAATCACAGAAATGACAGCCTGGCCTCTTCCTTGGCTGTGGGTCTCTGACAGGACAGACATGAAAAGAAACAAAGAAGAGATTCAAATTTTATATGTGGGAAACTTCGACTCCCAAGAGAAAAACACTGGCCAGCAACTGCATCACAGACATTCTGGAGCTCAGCTGGTGGTTATGCTGTGAGAAAAGCCAGGGTGCCATATCCGAGGAATGCCCAGTTCCTCCATGGACACCCTGAGTCCTGCATTGCTGCGATCCAAAATTCCCATTTAAGAGAAAGGAGCCAGTCCACTGCACAGAAGAGGCTTTTAAAGTTCAGTAGAACATGGGAAATAAATACTTGTCTACTTCTTTGTCACCACAAACCTTCCCCGTAGGGACAAAAACTAGTCAGAGCTCTTAAAAGTTGTTGGAATTTCATGTATTCATTTATTTATTAGTACAACCAAGGCTTTTTAGGGCGTATCTCATGTACTACTAGTTTGAAAATGAGTGAGATTTTCATACATAGTCAACATCTTAAAAGTCTGCTAACTGTTAGGACTGTAAGTAATTTCTTAATATAGAATTGGTATTTGGGAGGTATAAATATTGGTATAATTATTTAATAATTTCTCTCAAATTAGATATAAGTCAAAATGTCTGAGACCAAAAAGAGCCTTCAGCATTGAGTGCCAACTCATTGCCCAGTCAGCATTACTGCCCACCCAGCAGCAGGCCATTCACCATGCACACCATGTAAAGACTCCAGTCCTTTCAGCAAAACCATTGCAACCACTTCTGCTTCATTTTTCTTTCAGCTCTGCATGCAAAATTTCAGTAGAGCCACTTTGCTGTTACATGCCTGACAAGGAATTATTTGTTTTCCCAGTTCCTTTGGTGTGACAGTGCCCTCATTTGGAGTGAGCATTGATGACTCCAACAGCAATAGACAGCTGGCAGGCAGTGCCTCCTAAAGAGGGCTGTGAGTAAAGAAGGGGAAGTCAAACCAGCTGAAACCTGGGGCAAGCTGCATTATCTCATTTCCCCATTCTAAACATATCCAGAAGCAGGTGTGAAACCTGGCCCCAAACTGCTGCTGGAGGTTCATAGTCTCAGCATGTCTGTTCAAGTGAGCAGCAGGGAAAGTGTTGGTGTTTATAACGTGGACAGTGCCCACACAGCTGGGTTAACAGGAAATGAGCAGTGGACTCATTCCATGGGGCTGGGAATGGCTGTCTGCTGAGGCAGGAAGGCAGCATGGCACCAGTCAGCACCAGCTCCTCTCTGGGGAGAACGAAGGCAGGACCAGGATGAGCTTTTTCCAAATGCCTCAGCATGGAGCTAACCTGCCCCTGCTGACATCACCAGCACAAGGTACTGAAGTGAGAGCACCCAGATCTGCGTGTTGTGAAACACAAGCAGATGTCCTACAGGTCTCCCTTATCTCCAGAATGACAGAAATGTGCTGCTCTGAATTCAGCTGCTGAATTTCATGTTGCTCCCAGGGAACAGCCACTGCACTCAACTGAATTTAAGGCTTCAACATCTTCCTTGAAGATACCACCTCACCCACCCATGATTTCGGTCTCAAAGGCATGACTGCACTTTACTTCTTTGCTGGCAGGAAATGACCATGCTGCAGCATGTTCCACCTGCCTACAGAATTACTGCTAGGACTTGATTTGTTGTAAAAGACGTAACTGTATAGGCATGGACAGTCATGAAAAATATCAGAAATGTCTTTATTTCTTCATGAGGGAGTTTGATTTACCATTTGTGCATAATCATCTCAAACTCATGCCAGTAAACGAGAAACCTTTACAAATAATCTGCATTTTTAGAGATTATCATATAGCCAGAACTATACATCTCTTACAGTTTGTGAAATTTGGAATAAAAAGATGTACATGATTCATACATGTTGTGGCGCATAACCAGGACTACAGGGGACTTAATTTACTTGTTGTATTCACAGATTATTCTGAGTTTTTGACATGATGGGACTTGGAGCAGGCTGTAGTATGTTGGCATAACTAGCTCTCGATGAACAGAGGAACAGCCCCCAGAGCCTTCAGCTGAAAAGCTCTCACACAAGTCCACGCAACTATTGCCTGTGGTAGGACTGCAAGGCCAATCCCATCATACATAAACCGTGTGATACTCTGATATAACATGTAACTCCTTCTTTGAATTAACAGAACAAACTGTGATGGGGTTTAGTTTCAGTTGGTTCCTAATCCACACTTAGGAATACCGACCTTTTCAGTCTCATTAATGCATACTAACCATCAAGTGAATCAGTTTATCTTTTATTTAGGAAAAACATATGAATTGTCATAGATATAACAGGAAAAATTAGCTCAAATATACAGATACTATTGTCCAATGCACCATTAAAGTAATAGCTGAAAATTAATATGGAGGGTTTTTCCTCCAAAGTAAACAAATGGAAATCTTTGCAGGAATTTTTTATTACAAAAGTTAGGATGCATTCAGGTACAGTGAAATTCACCTTTATTGGGAAATGTAGCAGCCTCACTTAAGTCCCTGTTGATTTTAATTCCTGTCATCTCCCCAGCACTGCTGCATCGAATTTAGTCCTTAAAATATATTCCAAAGTAAACTCAGACATTACAAATCTACAGTCATTCGTTGCTTTAGGTCAATTCACAGAACTGCTGAAAAAGTAGACATTTCTATATAATAGTACAAAAGGGTTTGTATAGAAGATTTTCTCTTATACACTTATATTACACAGCTCTAGATAGGCCGAGCAGACTCTTCTCAGAATGGGAAGCTTCTGACTAGGTAAGAGAAATGAAAAAAAAAGTAAGTTAGTTTCATTGAAGCCTTGTGTCTTATTACAACTATGAGCAACTATTTGTAATACAACTATTTGTAATACAACTATTTGTATTCTGTTTTCCTGTTCTTTAGGCCTAGATTCAGCAAGCATGCAGAAGCTGAATATTGCTCTCAATAAATATCAGATTAAATGTGTGCTTGAGTGGTCTCTGTCAGAATTTAGAACAAATATATTTATTTTAGTATAAATTCAGTGGAGGGCCTAAAGCATCCAAAACTCTGAACCACTGCAGCATCAAATTGTGCAGCCATTGCTCAGACAACATTTCTGTGACCTTTAATTGACAAGTGAAATTTTTTTAATATCTCACTCGCTGCAGTACATCCCATGACAAATCAAAGCTTTTCCTTTAGTACATTTTATCCTGCCACATTCAGTTTTATGACAAATACCTCCAGCACAGACTTCACTGATTTAGTAAGACCACTGTTGCTGTGCCTGTAGTGCTCAGGGCACAGACAGTTGGATGCTGGCTTGTCAGTTCCTGCAACTTTCTACCACATCATTTCATTGTCCCAGTGCCACCTTCTGTGTCCTGGGCTGTGTTCACGTATGGATGGAGGGGCCAAGGCTGTCCCTCAGCTCCAAAAAACTTAGATGGTGCCAGGAATGAAACCCAGAGGCTCCAGGCTCCCCTAGCCAATGCTTCATTTAACTTTATACCAATCAAATCAAATTGCTGAAATATCAAACACTGCATAATGAGGAAGACATTTGGGTCTCTCCAAACCCTGTGGGTCAGCATTTTAGATTTGGTGATGATAGCATTACTGAAATTGCTCTCCACCACCACCAAATCATAATTTTTAGGAACAAGTGACGTTAAAAATAGAGTAAAAGAAAGATTTGGACATTTGGGCATTGTAAATTAAACTAGGCTTTTCATAAAAGTTTAATTTAGGAAGGGAAAGAAAACTTAGAGGAGGTTGTTTTGTCATCACAGTTGTTAGCTTTACTGAGTGTCCCAAGCTCAGACAATGCTGCAATCATAGTGAAGAGCTTTCCTGCTCAATTACAATTTGGAAATATATGTGCATTACCAAGAAAAAGAATGCTTTTTCACACAATCATATCAGAGTTTTTCATAAACACTGATTCCCTCAGCTTTCAGTTGCTCTGCTTCTGAGGTATGTGATTACCATCATACATTTTAGGCCACGTTTTTCTAGGACTTCCTCACAAATTTGAACACAGTGTGCCTTATATTGTATTTGGATAAGAAAGTGCAAAACATCTGACATATTATATGTGGGAACTAAGACACATAAAATAATTCACAACCAAAAGTACTGGCACCTTCCAACTGGCACCTTCATCTCTCCTTTCTCCAGCCAAAAATATAAAAATATTATTCCACCTGACAGTTGTTGACTTCAAGAAACACTAAATTCTTTTACCCCGTATTCATGAGGTCTATGATGGCAGGTCTGGATCTTGCTTTATTTGAGAATTTTCTTCTGTTTTTGTGTTATCTGTTAAAAAAAATTAGTAGTGAATGAAAAAAGTGGAACTTCTCCACCAGTTCCTCTGTAATTGCAGAAGTTTTCCCTGCACTACACCAACTTAGGATACACATTTTTAAAAGGTATATGAACATTTAGAAGCTGTATTGGATCAAAGTGAAGTTGCCCAACCACATTTACTTTAGTTAATTCACAGCCCAAAGCTAAGTCTGCTCAGACTAGGACAGGTGATGTGTGTGCAGCCCCAGGTGCAGCCTAGCAGGGCTTACAGAGCTTGGCAGCAGGCAGAAATTCCACCCAGACCCCACTGCCAGCTATGCAGGCAAACTTCACTTGGCTGTACATGCACACATGCACACATTTGAGTTAGGCAGACATTAAAGGGATACTGAATTTCCTTTACACATTGCCCCCACTAATCTTCCTTCCCACTCACTCATCACGTGTAAACATCAAATCAATGACACAGCTGGAAGAACGCTTGAAGAAAGCAGAGGCACTTTCTCTGAATGTTTAGCAGCTATTAAAGTGTTGCACACCCATCTCAAAATGAAATGGCTCATCATAAGCACCTTATAACCAGGACATGACTGCTAATGACACCTGCCAGTAGGATGCAGAACTCCAAACCCCACCCCTCCTGCAAGGGCACGAGTCACTCTGCATCACCTGGTAGTACTGTGGCTGCTGATGGTGCTGATGGTGCTGCTTCTGCTTCAACTTCTTCTAGCAGCTCTAAGAACAGACATGATCATTGTTTTACTTCACAATGAAAATGCTTCACATGCAACACAAGGACAACCTTTGAATCTGCAAATCCTGAAACCTGTCACATGAACAGGTTACTAATACTGTGCTTGAGATGCAGTTCAATTTTTCTGTTACAGGAAAAACACTCCCTATCTTGACTGTGAGCACCAAAAATTTTCTCTTAAGTTTCCACATGTTCTTCAGATGAAGAATAAAACATCATACTTATAAGCAGTTGGCTCAGAGCCTTTCAGCTGTTCACCTTGGTGTCCATCAGTATAAGCTCATTTTGATCATAATTAGTGGACACAGATAATGCCCAAACCTCGTGGTCCATGACCAGTCTGCTCCCCCAGTCCCAACACAGGTTGACAACTTATGCTGAACTGACAACAGTTCAATGGATTCTTTTATTTCTAAGTGAATTCCCTGCAAATACTATTAGACATTTACTTGCCTGGAAGTACTTATGCTGTTTAAATGTAAATTTATCCCCCTGCCCTCAAGTTAACTGTACATACATGTTTAGTCAGGAAATATAATGAGAAATACACAGTCAAGAGTTATACAGAGATCTTAACAACTTGGGGCCTCTGCCACTAAGACACAAAGTAGAAAATGAATCTTGGTAGGTTACAAAAACACATTTGTCATCAATGTCTCATAAATACTTACGATCGTTAATCACAAGCCCTGGAAATGGTCTGAAAAAAAAAAAAAAAAATTACTGATTCTAAAATGCACTTCATGGTGTTTCCTCCCAATGTAACCTCCCCATATCTTCTATAACAGAGGTCATGCCAAATAATTAAAAGAAAGTTAAGCTAAACAGAAGGAATAGCAGCTCTTGGGCACTTTAATACTTTAAAACTAGCATTTTGAAAGGTAACATATATGGAGAAGAGCTAAACCCTTCCCTCGGTCACTGCTACTTAGCAAGGGGTCACCTCTTCTTCAGGGTTCAATTCAAAAACACATCAAAGTCCTTTTGGTTAGAATATGTCATGATTAAGGGTTGGGAATTCAGACCCCTTAGTAGAATTTATTTAAATAATTTCTCTCTCTAAAGATAAACTGAAGCTTTTAAACTTTTGTGAAGTGATCCATGATTTGAGAAGTTACAGAAACTGATCAATTTTTATTTTCAACTCCTCCTGGGAATGATTCCAAAGTTTTATCTGTTCTGCTTCATGAATACAAATTAACATTGGTTATGTGTGTGTGTATATATGTCTATGGAGATATACACATACAAATGAAATTCCCTTATGCTGTAATTGGACAATGTTCTATTTTTAAATATTGAATAGAAACCAGTGAGCTCTGGACTTGAATCAAAACTTGGTATTATGACTGGGAGAGCAAGACCCAGGAAACTATGGGACTTTTGTACACATTATGATTAGATTTTAACTCAAAAGACAGCTTGCTGTAATATGCAGCATTAGTAATAAGTCCTTTGTCATACATGTCGTCCTTCATTCATGCTAGGAACACCTGGCCTTCATTTGACCTGATATATTGTTATCCAAAAAGTGCCAACACCTATTTAAAGATGCACTACAACTTTTATTCTCTCACATTTGTTCCAGCTATGGGGCTGTATTCACAATCTAATTAATGGCAACTACATACCTAATGATGGTAAACTTGATAGACTCTGGTGATTCCAAAATCTTCCTCATTGAGCTCATTTCCAGATAACTGGGTGCTTTAAATGCCACACCTGGAGGCATTCCATCCACCAACACACTGCCAGGGTTGTTAGTGATTTTTCTGTATGGAACTTTCACAGGAAAATTCATACCAATGGCTTCACCTAAGTGAGAGAGGTCTTGTTTATTTTCAAACCTACAGTATTTATGATTGCACTGAAGAAAAAGTCCTCAGATGATTAAGAAACAAAATTCAAGCCATGCTTTCTATCAGATCTGAAACTATGAAAATTCACTTGACAATGAAACGATTACAGTGAAATAAATGAGGTTTTGGATTAAACTCATGAACATTACTGTGAAAGCATTAATCACAACTCCAACTCTGACAGTTCAACATATGAAGAACACAGATTCTGCTCTTAGAGAATGGTATAGAACAAAACATAAAAGGAGATGGCTACATAAAGGAAAACAAAGCATTTCCTGCAATGCTATGAAAAGCAATTCAACACAGCACAAGTGATGGAATTTCAGATAAGGAAACCCAAGTCATTAGTACAGTACAATGCAAAGTAAAAAAACCAAATGAAACTATACACAGCAAAAAGGTTAAATTTCATTTTTAAAATTACTCCAATCCCAATTATTAAGAGGTCAGGATTAGGAAGCCCTGAGAAGAACCATGGACTGCCAGCAAAATAAATACTTCATCCATGTTGATACAGAAAAACAGGAAAAGGGAAGGGGAACCACAAAGCAATCTAGACTCCAAAGACTTTGTTTAAAACACCAAACTGCCTACATCACTTACAAAAAATTATTTTTGGAGTCAAAGCACAACATTCATATACAATTCTCAAATTTCTTCATTTTAATGACCATATATATAATTCACTGTGAGGGAATATTCATTCAGTAACTTTAGTACGAAAAACATTAATTGCACTCACACCTATATAAAAATGGGGAGTAAGAAGCAATTACCAAATTTCTGGCTAAAAAGATCATTTACTTGCTCTCTCAATTGTCTGGCATTTTCTACTCTTGACAGTCGCTCACTTTCATCACCTGGAAGAAATTGTTAGAACAGCATGAAAATTAAGCACAAATTTCCCCCCCTGAATATTGTTTATCCCTACATGTTTACTCAAAGCAGGTATACCCAGGAGCTTCTAAACAGGTACTGTCTTTGTTCCTCATTTTAGTAATAACATTGAATTGTAGAAATACACAAAAATAGATGGTTGCTAAAAAATTACAGAATCCTAGACTGGTTTAGTTTGGAAGAGATCATAAAAATCATCCAGTTCCAAACCCCTGCCATGGGCAGGGACACCTTCCACTAGATCAGGTTGCTCCAAGCCCCTAATCCTAATCCTAACCCTAACCCGACCCTGAACACTTCCAGGGTTGAATCTAGAGATGTCAAGAGATGATTTTGTGAGGTAAATTAAACCAACACATTGTATTTTACTTTCTAATGGAACATGGAATGGTATGTAAAGGTAAAAGCAAAGTGGTCATTCAGTAGATGAACAAAAAAAGCAGTTCAGCCTGCATGGTCGTTCAGTTCAGTTCAAGTACTGACATCTGGAAGTTGCCAAGAACTGCAAATGAATATTTCATAAAAATGTGGATACTTCTTAACAGGTGGTTGGACTAAGGATATTCTAGAGATGTCACTGATGAGATATATTAATGAGTGTTAGGTAATTAACATCTCAGCAAAACCAAAGGTAACTTATGTTCTTTCTTGACTGTATTTCAGTAAACCAGCTTGACTAGGAAAAAACTTTATCAGACTAAACAGATACCATGAAGAACATAAGCACAAGTAGTATGATGTGAAACCAGCCAGTATACACACCTGGTATGGTTACTTGAACGATGTTTAGGTCTTCAACACCTTCAGCTTTGTTCACTACTGTGTTTTTTGAGGTCCTTGGTGTATTGGCTTTACTGGAGGAATTATTTTTTCCTAAGAGGATTAATTTAGAAAACATTTACAGAGAGCTCAAAATCTTCAGTCTCATCTATAAAGAAAATATTGCAAAACAACAAATATTGGCAAAGTTTTCCAAGAGGACCTAGTTTCAGTTTCAAAATGGGAGCATTTATTCCATGACCTACCTACCTGACACAATTTTCTACTGGCTATCTGCGCTCCTGTCTCTGGTGCATGTGTCATGTAGATGACCTACATACTAGGAGCAAATAATTTATCTCTAGACCTGAATAACTCCTGTGAATCCTACATTACTGGCTACATTTTGACAGAATGTAGTAAAGAATACATTAGAGGCACAGTTATTTGCAAATAACTTTTAAAAATTAATACTCCCTTGTTAGTGCTATATTTAATCTGTAACTGGTAAGTGCTTTTACCATCTTAAAAACAAACAAACCAAGCAACAGCAATTTAGAATAAATCTTTCAGGGATTTATTAACACCATGCTGCTCTCATAATTAATATTTAAGCCTTGAAATAAACTGTTATCTAGAAGGTTAAGCAGTTGTAAAACTTACTTTGGGGGCTTGTATCAGAACTTTCTTTGATAGCTTCCTCAAGCTTCTCAGGCCTGCAAACAGATTGAACATTTTACATACAATAATAAAATTATAACATCAACATTAAAGAAAATCCCATTTTCTATAAATGGTCACTAAGTGATATCCTCTCAGCCAAACAGACAGTCAAGAATGCAATGACTGAGAGGCTCCATAACTTCACAGAATCACAGAGTGGTTTGGGTTGGAAGGAACCTAAAGCCCATACAGTTTCTTGCCTCTGCCATGGGCAGGGACACCTTCTACTAGACCAGGTTGCTCAAAACCCCATCCAGCCTGGCCTTGAACCCTTCCAGGCATGGGGCAGCCACAGCTTCTCTGGGCAGCCTGGGTCAGGGCCTCCCCACCCTCCAGTGAAAATTTCTTCTAAATACCTAATTTAACCCTGCTCTCTGTCAGTTTAAAGCCATTCTCCCTTGTTCTGTCACTACCTGTCCTTGTAACTTCTCTTGCCACTGTTTCTGCACTGGCACAGGCATATCTAAACCTGTTTTAGGCAAAAGAAAGAAAATTCTTACAGCCCTCATTAAAATCATCTCCAGTCCTCAGCTCTCAATACACAACCAGCAAGCTTTATGAGTAGCCCATAAGTGCTCCTTGCAGTAGGAACTACACCAGTGATGTGATAATTGTGATGGATTAAGAAATATGGATTTGCTCTTCCTCTCACAACAAAGTCTAAGAGTCTTTCAGAACAAAGAGATTATTGTATCTTGCTTCACTTGCACAAGAGCTTTCCGACCATTTCCTCAAGTCCTAAAAATATTCCAGTGTGTATTTTACAGAGTAATTTAGCAACTTGGCAACACGGTTGCATTTTTTGGTCTACATTTCAACTTTCATAGAACAGATTATCAAAGACATATGGGAGCCTTACTTTTTAATAATAAATCTTATTTTGGATTTATTTCTCAGGATCTTCTCTAGTCTTGGAATCCCAAAAGTTGAAGGCTGGCGGAAGGGCACCCCCTCAGGTAATCCTTCCACGTAGAAATCGTCAGGGGAGGAATCAAACAGTGCATATGGCACCTTCACTGGCTCACTGAGTCCCAGAGCTTCCCCTGAAATGCAACAGAGCAGATAAGGCACCAGGAAGGCAACTGATGTGCATAGAAATAGAATATCTCTGGTATAAATGAAATAGAATAGTTGGCACATCCATATTCTATTAGGTAGAATCAGCAGGCTTTGCTTTTTTTGGTGACAGCTATGAGGATGCAGGAAGAAAATTACCAGTTTCAAATGTAACTCATTCTGTTGCAGTAAATCTCACCATAATTTGGTGGAAATTAGTAATTTGCAGCCAGCTCATGCCACTGGCTTGGTCTGCATACAAGGCTATCCTATTTGTATGCCACTTTGTTGAAAACAATGCATTCTGCCTCTTCTAGAGAACAGCACCAAGGGAGGTGAGATTAGTGCTCTTGTTCAAAGTCCCGTGCTCAGAAGAAAAATAAGAAGTTACATTACTTCCAAAAGTCACTAGTTTCCAAACAGCCTGTACTAGAAGAAGTGCTGGAATATAATGGAGCACATTTCTCCAGATACCACCCATAACCCGTTTTGAGTCATGCAGAGTCATGCAAAGTCCCATTTATAAGCAGAGTGATGAAAGCTTAAAATGATGTGCCAGTATGTGGAATCACTCTGTCTGTGGATCATTAAAAAAACTGTAATCCAGCTACAACTTCTCCATTTTCAAACCCGAGTAAAATAATTAGTGGAAATGTAACACTGGATTACAAGTATATGAGAATGAGCTCAGATGGAAAACTGTAAGGTACACAAGGACTGCAGGACCTCTGGAATAAACATATGAGCACCTCTCATACGTCATGTATGAGAGGCATCATGTAAGAAAGGCATCTCAGTAAAAAAGAATCAATAAACGTACCACATTTTTCATTAAAAAGATTATCAACCTTCTGCTTTAAGTCATTGATTTTGGCATTCCACGCCTCTGCCAGGAAGAAATTGGAAGAATTAGAACAACACTCACACAATGAATCAGTCTTTGAATAACATTTTAATAAATGTTTATTAAATTACTATGCTTGATAACCAATTTACTATGGCAGTAAAAATGTGAAAAATTACTTTCATTCTGCAAAACTATATCCACATCAATGCCCATTTTCCTGAAGCTTTGAAAGATACTGCCACTAGATAAAGCAAAGGTGATTAAAAGCAAAATTAATCCAAGAGTGATCCAAATTTACTATCAGATAGCACAAAATATACTCATCTGAACCAGCACCCAAAATAGTGGCAGAAAGTTCCTCATATGTTCAGTGATGCAGCCCTGAAACACGTGCCTCTCTCCTGAGAACCTCTAGCACAGTTTCTACTTTAGTGGTGAAATTAAATGTCCATCTAGGTAAGAATTTTGTTTCTGACAGCCATCAGAGCAATTACTAAACCTGGTTTACTTGTGGCTGCACTATGTGGGCCATGGCTGGTCTACAAAACTAAAACCTCAACCTAAAGTTTAAAAAGGTTGCAGATTAAAAAAAAAAAAAAAAAACAAAAAAAAACGCCTAGGCCTAACAGCAACAGGAAAGTTCAAGAAAACTGTATGCAACTCTGAATACGAATACCACCCGTGCCACATCAGTTCTCATTCATTCTCAATTGGCTTGGCAGGAGTAAATAATTCCTTTCTTATATATTTTATGACCTTACAGCTAAAAAGAAAGCATAGGGGACAAAGAGGATAAAGCAAATAACAACAAATTCCTACACAAACATAAGCAAATAAACTCAGAATATAAGTATGCTGAAAAAAAGGTTTACTGAGACATAGAACTTACAGTTCCTTTGAATGCAGTCATTCATCTCACTTGACAATGAAGAATTTTTAGGATTGCAAATCGACCCTGCTTTCAACTAGAGATTTCTGTTCCAGACCACTGCACTAACAGGCCTGGGCCTCCATGCCCATAAAGCTCTGGCCTACATTCATGAACACAACTACATGACTTTCAGTCCTGCTCAGCTTTTCCTTTACTGATTTTCCAGAACTGGAGAGGTCAATCATGGCAATCATGCACAATCAGCTCTGACAGGTCATGGCTTACTAATGTTAGCTCAAATCCTTCCTGGCCCCTACATCCTACCTGGGTATCTGCACAGTGATGTCAATATTTCAAATTAGTGGAGGGCTTATGAAATGTATGCACAGTATCACATCTCAGCTGGGTTTATGCACTTGGTGGTACTTTGCACCAGAAAAGTCCTTTAAGGGTCTGCAGCACTGTACAGTAACAGACCAGGAAAAATCTAAAACTGACTCTGCACCTGAATCACTAAGATCTAATGGATCAGCATACTCAGCATATCATCCAGGGTTTCTCTAAGGCAGATTACTCCACATAATGAAGAACTGAATATACACAAAAGTGAGAACTTCAGTCATCAACTTCAACTGTACATCAGAACATGAACAGATATATGAAAATATCTGATATGTCATCTAGATGTTCCATACCAACATTAAAGGATTGCATGTGTGCTAATTCCCCCAACACTTACCAAAAGAAAACTCTTTTCCCTGTTGCTTTGCATTTGTAGTGGGGCCATTGGTTTGAGAATTAGTTTGAGCATCTGTTGTTTGTGCCTTTTTAGGACCTATGAAGAGACATTACACATGTAACTCAGAGGGCAGAGGCAAGACATCACACTTGATTAAAAGAACAATGCATCAAACTTGATTACTAGAGAAAGCTTCAATTCTGAATCAAGAGTAGAATTTTTAAAAAAAGCCTTTAGGAAGTTCTAGAGTTGTATATAAGCATTTAATGCTACTGACCAGGTCTGTCATTTCTCTGCTCTGGTCTACATCATTTCCCACATCTCTGCTTGGAATAATGGCCCCTGTCAAACTGCAACATTTTACCTAAGCATCATCTACACAGGTTTGTTTCAGAAATGAAAAATAAAGTTGTTTCTATACTGAAGTGCATCTGGAGCCTTGAAGTGTAATAGAGTTTGCTACATGAGGTGTATGTTACTTAATGGCTATGAAAGCTTAGAAGAACAGAAAATGTCAGAAGAATAAAATAAAAGAACATCAGAAGAACATTTAAGGGTATTTCTTTCATACTGTCATCAAGAGTAACTTCAATCTCTGGAACACTTGAATTTTCTGAAGAACTTCGTGACCTTCTGGAACTCCTTGGACTAATTCCTGGAAGCCAAAAGAACACAAGGTGTAAGCACAAATCTTGCACACCTGACAAAGGAACAGCTGTATTCTAAGAATTCTAACAGACTGAACTACGCAGAGTCTGCACAGTAAAACCTGAACAGTACAGTGACGTTCCCAATCTTAAAAAGTAGGTTTAGTGCCCTTGAAAAAGACACACCTAGATTTTCCACTAACTCAGAACATAGGACTTTGTTTTTTCAAAGTGTGAAGGATAGTTTTGGTACTTTTTATTATCTAAAACCCCAAGAAATTACTAACATCTGAATTTTCTACAGACAAAATATTCTTTTCTTATAAAACACCATTATTATTTACTGCAGTTCACAACTCTCAATTAAAATGATTGAAGCCATTAAAAGTGAAAAAGAAGTTGTCAAAATTGAGTAAATGCCATTTTCTGTACTAGAACAATTAAGTAAAAAAGCGGATACATTTATGGTTTGAGTGTCTTTCTCAAATAATAGCAGATTTAGAGGCTACTACACTAATCATCCTAAATATTGCCTTTTATTTACAACACCTGTATTTTTCAGCCACAAAGATCTCTCAGTCTGCTAGGGAAGCAGAAGGGAAGTATTTACAAATGGATGGCAGCAAATAATATTTAATTGTTTACCTTTTGTCTTTAGTTTACTAGCCAGTCTTAGAGGCAAATGGGGAATGAGAAGCTCAGGCCTAGAAATTGAACAGAACAAATCCAATCAATTGCAAGACAAGTCATACAGCAAAATGTTACCAATTTCCTGGAATTCAGTTGAGTTCCAATTCACATAACAACAGCTCTCTACAGTGAAATTCTGTTAGAAGCATGGATGACTCTCCATCTACTATAACCACAAAAAAATAGCAAACATAAAGCTGTATTTTCTATTCTGCAATTTTCTTCTGGGTTTACTTCAAGTAAAAAAAAAAAAAGGAAAAACCAGAAAAAGGAAATAAATAGATAAATAGAAGCAACAAAGCTTCCAGGTACAAGACCATTTTCCCTCCTCAATTCTTGATGCATGAAATCAATTACACAATTTATACATCTACAGAAATTTAATGAGGAATGTATGTCTTTGTATGAGATAAAACAAATGTGCAAAATATTCTTTGTGTTTCATGGAAGCAGAGTTCAGGTAGCATTTAAAGCCTAGATTTGCTGGGAATAAAGTCAAATAACTTCAAAATCAAAGGTAAAAGTAACTGGATCACAAACTTACTTCTTAATAATAAAATTGATTTTGTCACTCGCACGGATGATTCTTTCGAGGCGTGGAATTCCAAACCACGTGGGACTCCGGAAGGGCACTCCTTCTGGCAAGCCTTCAACGACCAAGGAAGTAGGGTTGGATTCAAATACAGAGTAAGGAACGTTCACTTTTGTAGCCTCTGAAAGCCCCAGAGCATCAGCTGAAAATAAAGATTAAATGATAGATTAAAAACTCATATGGGTGGAATTTCATCTCATGTGATTTTAAGAATCTTACAGAAGCTCTGCTACTCAAAGCTAACAAGCCTCCTGCAAAAAACTAGAAATATTTAAATACATTCAATTCCCTATTAGATTCCCTATTATTTTCTGTGGAGTAACTGCAATTGGGAACTTGGCCCATCTTGTTACAGATAGTATCTAATATAGGCCTGCAGTGCCTAATGTTTTATTTTAAGAACTTCATGCAAATCTTTTGTGCAATCATCTCATCACACAACTGGAAATATTACAGCCTAGGATGCTGTTACAAAAACATTTACATCAGTTATAGGAAAGAGTAAGGTAAGAGGTAAGAGGAGTCAAACATAGGTAAACCTAAAACATAGGTAAGAGGAGTCAAAATTTCCATATTTGTCCTAATACACTTATGATGCTTAAGCAAATACAGTAACATTTAAACTGTTTAAGAGGAGTTTTAAAATGCAGCAAGCATTACAGAACAGTTCATTTAGCATTTAACTTACCAAACTTCACACGAAATATGTCTTCTACTTGGTTTCGTAGCTTTGTGATCTTGGTGTTCCAATCATCTTTCACTGAAAAGCAGAAATAGGTATCAGAGGATCACCCAGCTCTAGCTACAGAGGTACATTTGAACGTACTTCTTTCGACATACAAACATGAAAACTAACAACGCATTTACATCTGATTAGACAGGGACACACAATGAATAATGATTATTAATAGCAGCTTAAATGATACAAGTAATTACCTCTACATAATGAAAAATCTGGTTAAATGTAGTTATAAATTTCAAACACTGACCCTAGCAGAACAACTTGTTCTTCAGAGCCTTCAGATGCAGGAAGAAATTATTTTAGTGGTTCTTACAAAACTGGAATTTGACAAATTAATCATAGTAAATAACATTCTTTAGAGTAGAACATGAGGAGTTAAAGAATGTTTTGCTAAACATTTTGATTAGCACTTAAAAAATCACCTTCAGTCCTATTCTCTATTGTAAATAAAAGCCAATTATAGGAGTGCTAGCCATTGCAGACAATTTGTAGCTTAGATAGAGAAGAAAGAAAAGGATGTCCAATAAAAAGCACTTTTGTTTTCTAACAAACAGCATTGTAGGGGTTTTGCATGGCCTGGTTTTTGGTAGCAGGGGGGTTACAGGGGTGGCTTCTGTGAGAAGCTTCCAGAAGCTTCTTCCATGCCCTGGTGGCTCCAAAGATGGACAAGCCACAGGTCAAGGCTGGGCCAATTAGAAATGATGGCAATGCCTCTGTGATAAAAGATTTAAGAAGAAAGATGAACAAAAAAAGTGGTGGCGCAGTTGTAGTTTCTGCCAGAGAAAAGCAGGGTGAGAACAGGAGAGGAACAACTGTGCAGACACCAAGGTCAGTGAAGAACAAGGGGGAGGAGCTGCTCCAGGTACCAAAGCCAGGATTCCCCTGCAGCCTGTGGTGCAGCTGTGCCCCCACAGCCATGGAGAGCATGGGGTGCAGAGCTCCACCTGCAGCCCGTGGAGGAGCCCATGCCAGAGCAGGTGGATGCTTGGAGGAGGCTGTGAGCCTGTGGGAGACCCATGGAGAGAAGGGCCCTGCTCCCAAGCTGGAGCAGCCTGTCCTTGAAGGACTGCACCCCCTGGAAAAGTGACCCATGCTGCAGCAGTCTGAGGGGGGCTGTTGCCTGTGGGATGGACTTGTGTTGCAGCAGTCTGGGGGAGGACTGGTGCTAGTGAGATGGATCCATGTCAGAGATGTTTGCAGAGAACTGTCTCCCATGGGAGGGACCCCATGGTGCAGCAGGGCAATGACTTCTCTCCCTGAGAAGCAGGAGAAGCTATGGGGTGATGGACTGACCATGGCCCCCATTCCTCTGCACAGCTGGGGTATGAGGCAGAGCTGCCAGGAGGGAGGGATGGGGGGAAGGTGTTTTTAAGGGTTAGTTTTACTCCTCATTATCCTGCTCTGATTTTGTTAGCAACAAATTCACCTTATATCTCTAAGTTGAGCCTGTTTTGCCCATTGTGGTATTTGATGAGGGATCTCTCCCAGTCTTTATCTCAAGCCATGAACCCTTCATTAGATTTTCTCTCCTCTGTTCAGCAACAGAGGGGAGTGAGTGAGCAGTGGGTGCCTGGCATCTGGCCAATGTCAAACCCATGGCATCATACTTCATTACAACTGACAAAGAACAGTTAACTCATACTGAGCCAAACCGATTCTGAGCTGTCAAAGGCATGCAGGAAGGAAGCTATACAGAATTTCTTTTGCTTCCAAATCATATTTTTGGTTCATATATTACCTATTTTGCTTATTTCTAGTGTCTTATACTTCCATGGCAAGATGCATCAATTTTTTTTTCAGTCTGGCATATTTATTTGATAGATTTCACAGGTATTTAACACCTGCATGTGTGTTTATAATTATTCACATGTTTTAGTCCTAGTGGCAAAGGAATCAGACTGGCTAATTTATTTTAAAAAATTGTTATTCACAAACTGTCTGTTGATGGCACAGGATTACTATTTTCCAAAATAATAATATTTTGCTTGAAAAATATCTAATATTCTTTAGCAACATTAAGTTTGTGTCTGCAGTAAGAAGATCCTTGGCCTTTGTCTGGGAAAGTGGTTTTCACTAGGCACTAAATCCAGGAGAATATTTGCAGTGTTAATCTCTCTGACATGAGACCCTGGACGCCAGCAAGCATGGTGGGCACAGGTAATTCCAGAATCACCTATAAATTAGTGAAAAATACAGTGAAATATCTAGTACAAAAAATAAGTATTCTGTACATTCCAACAGTCTAAGGCTTAAGAATTATCACTACTCGCCTTTTCATTCAGAAAGAGGATTTTATTAGCTGGATTTTTTACTGCTGTCACTGGCACATGATGTTACTACTTCGAAGAAAACACAAACTTGGTGCTACCTCTTCTTGCTCCACAAGAAAAACAGCCTTTTCTATTTAACTACCCTCTTACTGAATATGAGCTTTTTCCTAAAATTAAAAAAAAAAAAAAAAAAAGCCATAATACATTGTGATGATGTAAGGTTACTGCTGCTTGCGTGACTATTAAATCATATTAAATCATATCCCTTCCTTTTATTTTTTTCCTCCAGCAAGCTGTGTGTGTGTAAAAACATAGGAAGCCTTGAATCTTGGCTTGTGTTCTTACTACGAGCAGGTTCAGACTCCTAAAAAACCCAGTGAGATCTGGATTGCACATTCCTGTAGTAAGAAAGCACCAAGACACTTTAATTCAGGGCATTCAGAAATAAACCCCAAACTGAATCTTTTCCCTGTTAAAGGCATGTCATGTGTTCAGGAAGTCCCTACAATTCCTTACCAACAGAGACCTGAAAGAGCCCAGGGTCAGCTGTGAAATCCCAGGGGACTCCAGACCTTTGATTCAGGCCAGGACAGTAACTCCAGTTCTCTGGGGCTTTGAAGGTGACCCAGTCTAGTTATTCAAAGGCAGCTGGCACTGCACCAGGTTTTCACAATCCAGGAAGCCATCCATGTCCACAGTGATCAGTTTATTCCTCAAAACCCTCATGAAGAATATGCCAGCACACTCATCACACGTGGTTTACTTCTTGAAAAATGCTGCATTGATCTAGGTGCATTTCCCCATCCAACACTTCCATTCCCAATTGGAGACCGTACCTGTCTTACCTTGAGCGCTCGACCTGGGCGGAACAACTTCGGTTGAAGTGTGAGTTAGCAGCTCTGGCCTGCAACCAGGACACAAATAATCTGCTTACTCCTGACATAAATTAAATACTACTAACTATTATGGCATGAATTGAAGAGTTTGAATTTTTCTGTTATGTTTTTCACACTTGTCAACATGCTAACAGATATGCAAAACATATTCTGAAATGTTTGTCTGGATTGCAAATGCCCACTTTATGATGCACAACATTTGATTTGCCTCTTTGGTAACTAGAGACCAAATGCTTCACAACTTAAATGAACCAAGTGCTTGATTACACACAGGGTGTTTGTTTGGATTCTTTAAAAACCCTCCAGGTTTAGACTTACCTTTTGATCACAAATTTTATTCTGTTGGCCACTTGAATTATTTGTTCAAGGCAAGGGATTCCATACCAGGAAGGACTCCTAAAGGGGACGTTGTCTGGCAGCCCTTCAACACAGAGGTCCATTGGATGAGCTTCAAATTTCTTGTATGGAACAGCTTTGGGCTCATTGCACCCCAAAGCCTTGGCTGTTGGAACAAAATACATCCAGTAACTGCAGAGATTGGCCAATCAACCTTCATTAAAAGCTAGCTGACACCAATTCCTCAGGCTGTTGCAATTGTGATCTTAAAATGTGGAACAATGTGGACATTTAAATCCAACAGAACCCAAGTCTGCACATAAAAATGTAAAAAAATTGCCATATTGTATGATGTTGCTATTGGGCAGTCACAATACCAGACTGGACTGCTCACTGAGGCATAATACATTTGTTTTATTCAAAGTTGTTAATTTGTTATAGAGTATCATGAAAAATTTTATTCTAGCTCTTATGAAGTTGACTATTTTTTCATATTGGACAGAACATAAAACTTCACCCAGAAATGTTTTAATACTAATTATGATGATATTGCAGTGGATATAAGTGAACAGCTGTTTTATTCACCACCAAACAAAAAAATCCAAATAGGAAGGAATCAAGAGCAATCAGAAGAGCTGTAGATGTAAGACTTATAATTCTTTTTAAACTCTAAATTTACTTTGTATAAGCAGTAAATGAAAACGTTCTTTTTTACTGAACTCCCAGAATTTTAAATACTTGAAAAAAAAAAAAATCTAAACAAAGGTCTCTTTCACGTAGATGTTCAAAGGAAGGAATGAAAGCAACCTTCAAGAAATACAAAGCCATAAAAAAAGAAAATAGTAATACTGCACTTACCAAACTTTTTACAGAAAATTTGATCTACTGTTTTTCTCAGTTTGGTGACTCTGACATACCACTCTTCTTTCACTGTATTTGAGGCTGACACAGAAAAAAACAACATTCCCTAATTATTTTGGTTATATTTTCAGTTGTTCAGTTTATATGATACATAATCATCTTGCACTTTCAGGTAACACATAAATGCTGTGTGTAAGAAGTATGGATTCAATGTGGAACTAGAAAAAATGATCATTAAAATAATGACAGAATATTAAAACTGACAAAACTCCACTGGACCAGTGACATCACTCTTCCTACAGAACACACAGTGTATTGGCCTGAAGACCTGCAATACTTTGATCATCCACCTCCAATATGAAGATTCCATTTGCCTTTTCCTCTGTATCTCAAGGCAAAGACCTAGCTAGCTCATTCTTTATCCTTCTGCCAAGCTGAATCAAATCCATTGACTGTAACACTAGCTTGGATAACCAATGGAAAACTCTAAAGAAAAGCCAAAGAAGCTAAAGAAAATTTAAAATCAGAGCAATTGCTTGTAATTTATATTATTTTATGTATTATTAGTAAGAACAAATTGTAGACTGACAAATAGGAATATCATACTGTGCTTGTAGAACTCACACATTTGAAAACCTACCTGCTGAAGTTGTCTTGTTCACTGGAGCATCTGATTTCAGAAGTTCAGGGCTGAAAGATTTAGGATACATGTTTCAACAGTGGCAGACACTTTGAGAAACTAACCTCCAGCTACAGCCTCAAGTTACTACTCACTGAAGGATCAAAACCAAAAAACCTCACAGGGGACATCATGATCCCCAGCACTAAATTCTAACGAACACCAAAGTATTAATCAGAAACAAAGATCCAAATTAAAAATTTTATCTATAAATAAATAAACTTCAAAGCAGACACTTCTGTTTCCAAAACTATATCTAATTTTATCCACAGTTGAACAAACAAAAAATTAAACATTTTGATATTTCTCACAGAGCCAAACTAGCTTTTTAGTTGCTCTGGTTACACATTTCAAAATCAATGATCATCATAAATTAATTTCTGTTAACAACTAAGACATATTTGACAAAAGCAGGTGCCAGCATTGCATAAATAATTAAATCTATGTATGATATCTGTTTTTAAGTGAGACAAAAGGTACATCTACACTTCTTCCTCTCTTCTAGTTATCTGCAAGCATTAGGATGATACAAACTGACCATGTTCCTCTCAAATGTAAGCAACTAGCACCCATGGTAAAGGCAGCATGCATGCACAGAGGCAGGGGCAGCCACTACCCCCAGTTCTGAGCCTGGCTATTGCAATCAGCAGATTCCTGTCCATTTCAAAACCTCTTGAATTAGGCTCTACATCACAGAACACAGGAAAATATCAGCTGTTAGTCACTGAAGTTTCCTTTAAACTTCAATCAGTCTCCATCTGAGGTCTCCTTCATGTACACTACCTGATCTACCTTCAGACACACCAGGGACACACATCCAACCAAACCACAGGAACCAGTAGCTATGTATTGGCCTCAAGCTTGCCCTGGGAAATGCTTTATACAAATACAGCCAGAGACACCTTGATACAACACTCCAGCAAATGAAAAAAAAAGTGTAAGCTGAAATTAGGCAAGGATCCTCGAATAGGATCATATGTCCCAAAATCAATGGCTTTCAACATATATTGCAGCTGCAAAGATCTGAACAGTACAAAGAGATCTGCCCCCAACAAGAAGTCTGTAATATTGAAGAGATCTGTCCAGAGATCTCTCCACCACCAGCGTTAAGTGCTCCATTGGTCTGATAAACAGAATTTATCAATGAACATCAATTAAAAACTACTCCTTGAAGAAAAATGAAGCAAAGTGGAAGCAGCAGAAAACAATGAGTAATGCAGAGACACAAATGCAAAATGCCTTACTTTTTAATGACAAAGCGGATCCGCTCCTTTGCCAGGAGAATCCTCTCCAGCCGGGGAATGCCGTAGGTGGTTGGACGCCTGAAGGGAATCCCTTCTGGCAGCCCGTCCACATACAAGTCGTCCATATGTGACTGGAAGTGTGTGTATGGGATAGACACTGGGCCTTGTGCTCCTATAGCTTCAGCTTTAAGGAAAAAGGAGAGTAAAAACATTAGACTAGCTTGTGGCTCTACTCAATTACCTGTCTGATATCACTCTGATAAACATTATAATTCGCACACAGGCAATAACCCCTCAGCACATTTAAACATGCAAGCATTCGTGTTTGTGAGGAACTTTGTTTAACAGCAAAATCCCTTTGATTCACAGTAAACAAGCTGCAGCCCTGATGCACACATACGCACATCATCCTGTTTTCCCTTTATGTAAATGTTTTATAACAGTGACTGTACCCTGTTAGAGTGAAGATTCACACTATTTTGGTTTAATAGAGCATTTTGAAAGATTAAGTTATCTAGATTTAAAGATAAACCAGACATGTTTCAGTTCACTAGCTCTGTTATTATTTGTTACTACTATTGGCTTACAAGTCATTAATGCCTTGGAGTATGGGCACACATCCCTTCTTTTTGGTGAATTCCTTAAGTTTCCTTAAGTATTCTAGAAATCCAAAGAACCACTAGTGAAATAAAAAATGCACTTCTAACACTGCTGAAAAAAGCCTGGCCCTACTAATGAAATCTTTGAACCAAATGAAAAGCAAGTACCTGACTCAGCCACAGCTGGAAAATAACTTCAATTTATTTCTTTAAGTTATGAGGATCACACTATTATCAAAACACCTATCAGGCTGGGAAACACTGGAGAATGACACAAGAGTTTGTAAATACCAAAAGGGCTGATTTCTTTATATGCACAAGGTACATTAATTTTGTAGGCCATGCAACAAGAACTCTCCATTACCATGTGACTGGTCCGCATAGTTTGATACATTCTGCTGTTTTGATAGGAAAAATTAGCTGCAAAAAATTATTTGAGGTAAGAAAAACCAACTTAAGGCCAAATTAGAGTACAGTGATGCTCTGGAAGCATTTCTGAAAGTAAAACTATTCAGGGCACCTTTTCAAGCAACTTAATGTAATATCCAAGTGGCCCATGGCTGAGATATTGTCTATGCAAAATGCTCTTATTAACTTGCAAATTCTTAAATGAAATAAAACAATTTAGGTGTTAAAGGTATTTGGGTAACACACCCTTTCAACCACCTGAAACCAGAATATTTCTAGGGATTTTTATCACAAAAAGGGGAAGCTTTGAAAACACTTAAAAAAAAAAATAAATCTTAGTCTTCTATTTTGATCAGAATCAAGTATCAAAATCTTAGAAAATCGCAAGAAAAATGGTGTTTCAACTAGACTTGGTTTCAACTGGCAAATATAAGATGGCCAAAACAATCCCAGGATTCCCACCTGCCACTAGAACTGCTTCATGAGCTGCCCTGTTCCCAGGAGGGTTTGCTGCCATTATCCCTCAGTGTTTCAAGCCACGAGGTTGGTTATGGTGGTTGACATCTTGAGAAGTGGAGGGCATACCCCACCATTCTGGATTTCCCACTGTTGCCATGGACTTCCAGATATTTAGCCATTTTGTATTTAATCATTATTTACTCTCACTTTTTGCCTGTTTTGCTTGTTATTAGACTGTCATTTTTTCACTTACACCTATTAGTAAGTGTAGTATTGCAGGAAAGGGATTGGTTAATACCATAAGGGGAGGTAACTCATTCCACAGAGTCTACCTCTTAAATTGTCTTAAACAGACTTAATTTTCTTAAATCAACTTTGCTACATGCAAACAACAAAATCAAAATTAAAGCAAATCACTAAGAATTATGCTCCTTTCTAAAGCAATTAAAATACAGTGAATTCTGAACTGTGTTACCTTGGTGCAAGTTGCTTTCAGTGGGCTCTTTAAATGTCAGATGATAGTCACATCCCAAACATGTAGTAACTCCCAATCACAAGGTCTATTCTGAAAGCACTTCCACTTTTTGTGGCAGAGGCACACCAGCATTTATTTTTAAATCTTTGCTGATGCTGTTTTAGTTTGTGATATATGGACCCAAAACATATCTAAGTGCAGCATTTGGAGACAAATTCCGAAGTCTAACACATCTGCTGCTTTTTATTTCCAAGGGCCATTAACATATGTAATTTTTGCTTCACTGCAAAACAATCATAATCAAAAGTGAACAATCAATGAATCAATTTCTTCAGTGCCATTCTAAAGATTCTTTCACTTAAGGACTGAGTGTAATTGCAGAGAAAAGGACAGCTCTCTCAAATGTGAATGCCCAAGATATGTTAGCATGCAGGTGCTCCAGGAGACTGAACACAACTGAAAAATAAAATCAAGTTTCACACTTTGGTGCCAAACACAGATATCCCATATTGAAATTACTCTGCTCATTAAAAAAGCTACTTTCCTCAATTTTATGTCTTCTAACAGCATTTAGCCCTTTGGTGCTGTCAGTTCTGGTGTGCTCCTGAGCCAACAAGATGCATGCCAAAGAGCAGTCAGTCACCTGCCGTGACAAAGGACTACAGGCAATGGCTTGGAAAGGTGTGTGACACATACCGTATCTTTTTTCAAACAGCTCTTCAACTTCCTTTCTCAAGTCTGTAATTCGCGTATTCCACTTGTCTGCAAAGGTAAAAAAAATGTGGCCAATGAAGCTATTACACTTCCAGTTGTTCCAGAGATTAAGGATATCTATCAAATATTTTACCAGAGACTGGTTAAAATTATTTTGCTTTCCACTTTGTTTTCCTGTTTCCAAAAAACTAAGAGCACAGCTTGTTATTCTCAGGCCATTTCGGATACCTGTTCAATCAAGACATACAGGAAGGACCTCCAACTCAAACATCTCGACATTACCACGGTTATGTAAAATACTGGAAGTCCTTGTGAGGCAGAATTCTCACTCAAGCATCTGTTCTGTTTTCTGAGTGCATGAATTTTTGTCGTTCTGAAGCTACCCATGATAGATTTGCCACCGTGTTTCTCCTATCCCATTATCTAATATTTGACTTCAATAATAAAGGTGCAAAGTCTTCTGAAATTCCCGAACAGCAGCACTACAACTACCAAAAGCTGCTCTTTCTTCATTAGAGCAAATGAAGGGTCTTTCCCCAAAACTTCTCACATTCATTTTGTGTTTTAACCAGGTCTTGCAATACCACAGAGACATGCCACTTTCTGTCTGTGAACCTCAAAGAAAACATGAGTCAATATCCTCAATACAATTTAGGAAGCTCAGAATTAAAGGTATCTGAATAATCTGTGAGGGGCAAATCACTGTAATCTAACTGCACACCAGCTATCTAGAAATGAAATTTTCTTAAAAATAGCACAGAGAAGATACACTAAGCCAACTCAGAGCAACACTGAGCAGGTAAGCCCTGAGACAGTCTAAAACTGGAGATTATATATTGCAACCTCAACTAAAACTTCTGTCATCCCAATATTTTATTCCCTTTCCTCTCTATCTGAACTCAAACTCAATGTTTCTTCACTTCTACACTGCTGGCAATCAAAGCTTAGGTGATTTTTCTACTGAGAGAACATATCTAACAAAAGCTTCTACAGCACCAACTCATCAACAGTCTCCTCTAGTAATGCTGTATTGATGTTCTCCTGATCAAATAAAAAAGAATGATACATATTCAGCCCTACTGGCATTAATGATCTCTTAAAAACAACTCTAAACATTTCAGTCACTTTTGCTAAAATTGACATCTGTCATGAAAAACACATGTTACAAGGAAATCCATAAGAATTTTTATATTGACTTAAATTTCCAGAATTCTCAGTACAAACACAAGTACTGTGCTAAAAGACATATTTCTGACATTATGGAACCTTATAAAAGCAGACAGAAAATGTGTCAATAAACCAAACCAAACTAAACCACAGAATAAAGGAGACACAAAACATCCCAGGTGAAGCATCTTTAACCAGAGTAAACTGAAGTGCATGGATGCATTTTAGTGGAGAACCCAACATAAGGGATCATGAAAAAACACAGCCAAAAGATCCCAACTTCCTCTGTGTCCATTCACGTTGTCACATGAGATAACAAAAAACAACAGGGAAAGCCAATGATGATGATTATACTGCAGCAATAGATCTACAGAGTGCATGGCTCTTAAATGAAGGCTTGCACTAACATGTCTCACTCCTGCAGCACAGAATTACCCAAAACCTTTTCATTAAGCAGAGAAGGGAGATAAAATAATCTTTAATTTTCATCTTACCAAAATTGAACTCTTTTGGTTTTCTGCTCCCATTATTGGCAGCTGCATTACCCGACTTGGTGCTGCTCTGTCTCTTGTGACGGGGTGTGTAGTCATGGTCATTATCTTGAGAACACAAAAAAAAAATCACTGTTTTTTTGCCTGGAGAACTTGTGGGCAGCAAGGGAACTGCTCTGAATTTTAAAAAACTCTAACAGAATTAAGGAACTCTGCTTATCAGGACACCAAATTCTGCAATGAATCACTTACCTGAGTAACTTCAGAAAGCTCCTGTTACTACCTCTGAAGGAACAACTTGTTCCTTCAAAAGGGCCTGTGCAAGGCACAAGACAGCAAAAAACAAAGCTGCTTCTCTACCTCCTAAGGAAAACAACATTGTCTCCTGAAACATGACTGGACATGGCATGATCGTGAAATGACCATGTAACACCAAAAGGAAGCACAAAATAAATTGTGCAGATAGGGAATACCTTCTTTAGCTAACTGGAAGTAAGATCATTCCACTAGTAGATCTCATTACCAACACTTAAAAATTACTCAAGAGATACAAATTTCCATCAGGCATCATTTCAAAACCGAGCCAGTAAGTCCAATACGCTCCAGTATATTGTGGTTTTCTAATACTTCTCCACCAGGTTCATTTACCAAGCAGTGCACAAGCCAAACTACAGTCAACAGTGGCACACAATTCTCTTCATTCAGTGCCAAGTAATATAGGCTTTGGAAAACACATTTTGGACACAAAAATGCCCAACCAACTGAAATCAGTGGCCTGGGGAACTGACCTTCGCTAGAGGATTCAGCATCAGAATCCTCACTTGATTCTGCCGAGTCATGATCGGAAGAATCTGAAAGGGAAAAACAGGACCTGCAATTTTTAGCCACTGCCTCTAGACCTTCTCATAAATACCAGCCTTCATGCACAACAGATTTATTCCATTTTGCTGTCTATAAGTAAAACCTTACAAAGGGAAGGCCTTATAAAATCATGGCTCAGGCCTGCTACTTTGGCTAAGCAGAAAAGGACTAGGAGAAAGAGACTCAACTAAATTAGAAGAAGAAAAACATTTTATGTAACCATTGCGTGTTCACGTCATGAGTGGTGTGGTTGGTTGATTTATGTTTGTTATGATTTAAAAGTATGAAACTGATAACCCGCTACCTGCTGAAAAAGGCTGGGTTTTTACAAAAAAGCAGCTGGCCTCTGCACCTGCCTGGGGACCTTGTGTCACTTCGGACCCTCATCACAGAATATTCAGAAAAAACAGGTGCAACTTAACACACCACCCTTAGAGAAACTTGTGAAGAATACCAGGTCTCAGAAAGAGGTGTGTAACAAAACCTTAGTCTGACTCAAAGGGCCAAACTCAGCATCTAAAGCTATGAACCCAACTAAACCAAACCACAGAATAAAGGAGAGGTAAAGGACCACGAAAGGACCCAGGCAAAGCATCTTTAACCAGAGTAAACTAAAGTCCATGGAGGCATTTCTGTGGAGAACCCAACAAAAGGGATAACGAGACGACACAACCAGAAAACACTGAATCCCTGTGTGTCTATTTATGTCGTCATGTCAAATAACAAAACCAACACAGGTAGCCTATGATGATGATTATACTGCAGCAATTCACCTACACAGAGTTCATGGCTCTGAAATGAGAGCTTCCACTAACATGTCTCACTCCTGCAGCACAAAATTACCCAAAATCCTTTCATTAAACCAAGCAGGGAGATAAAATCATCATTAAATTTCATCTTACCGCAATTTGACCCTTTCGCTTTACTTCTCCCAGTATTGGCAGCTTCATTATCTGACTTGCTGCTCCTCAGTCCCTTGTCAGGGGGTAGGTACTCATCATCATCATCTTAAAAAGAAAAAAAAGAAAAAAATAAAAATCACTGGTTATTTGTCCAGGGAACTCATGGGCAGCACTGTAACTGCTTTGAATTTCAAAACGCTAACAGAAGTAAGGAACTCTGCTTATCAGGACATCAAATTCTGCAAGAAATTACCTGAGTAACTTCAGAAAGCTCCTGTTCTTACCTCTGAAGGAACAACTTGTTCCTTCAAAAGGGCCTGTGCAAAGCACAAGACAGCAAAAAACAAAGCTGCTTCTCTATGTCCTAAGGAAAACCACATAATCTTCTGAATCATGACTGGACATCAAAGGATCGTAAAATGAGGATGTAACAGCAAAAGGAAACACAAAATAAACTGCAGATAGGGACTACCATTTTTAGCTAACTGGAA
>VXBN01008146.1:1929-12335 GCA_013397395.1 Sinosuthora webbiana | reverse complement strand
TATAAAGTACAATAAAATAAAGAAATAAAATATTAAAATAAATGGGTAAGCGGGGGGGGCGGGGGAGAAAATGAACAGAAAATCTCAACTAAAAATTTGAAAAAAACAACGCAAAATAAATCCGATGAAACGACACGCCGTAAAAACCGAAATGAAATGAAATAATAACGCGCCCCCGCCGCCCGAGGTGTCCCGGGCGGGGAGCAGCGCTTACCTGGCGGAGGGGCCGCGCTGCCCCGCGGAGCTCCGCGCCGTCCCCGCGGCCGCAGCCCGGCGTGCGGAGCCCGCCGAGCCCCCGGCCCCACTCGCTGCATTCTGGGAAGCGGCGCCCAAAAATGGGGGCGCGGTGCCCTCTGGTGGCACCTCCCGGGTGTGGGGGGGTCCCCTCGGGTGGGAAGGGGCGGGGAGGGGACCCCGGGACCCGCAGGGCTATTTGGGGTTCTGATAGGGAGTGTGGATAAATGTATGTCGCTATATGTCTATGTGTGTATACGTGGTGCTTTTTATTCGTACATATTCATGTATGTTCATATATATTCACGTATATTCATGTATATTCATATATAGCCATATATATTCATGTATATTCACATATATATTCGTATATCTTCTTTTATATATTCATATATGTATGTATGTAATTGTATTGATATCCGGTATGCATATATTTTATGTGTAGATGTGTATATATATATTTATATTTATATTTATATTTATATATGTGTTTGTGTATGTGTAAAAACTTAGAACCCCAGAACGTTTTTGCTTTAGAAAGGATCTTAAATATCAGATTATTCTACCCCCCTGCCGTGGGCAGGGACACCTTCCACTATCCCAGGTTGCTCCAAGCCCCGTCCAGCCTGGCCTTGGACACTTCCAGGGATCCGGGGGCAGCCACAGCTTCTCTGGGAATTCTATTCCAGGCCCTCGCCACCCTCACAGGAAGGAATTCCTTCCCAATATCCCATCTATCCCTGCCCTCTGGCAGTGGGAAGCCATTCCCTGTGTCCTGTCCCTCCATCCCTTGTCCCAAGTCCATCTCCAGCTCTCCTGGAGCCCCTTTAGGCATGGAAGAAGCACTGAGATCCCTCCAGAGCTTTCTTTTCTCCGTGGCCCATTCCCAGGCAGAACTCAAAAAGGTGCCTTAAAACACCTCTGGAAAATAAATGGGAAGCACCGGTTTGGAGAGGAAGGGGGGCAGATGTTGGGGCACATCAGCTCTCGGGACAAAACTCCTGGCTGGAGGTGCGAGCTTCAGAGTATTCCCCGTGTGAGAACTTGGACACACATATAGAGTGGTCTGTAGTTGGAGAAACATATGGATTGATGGACTGGAAATGTTTGGATTGATGGACTGGGTGTACCCACAGGACGTGGGGCCAGGGTGGGTTTGGGGACCCTGGGTCACCGCCCCACTCCTGACTCTTCCTGCCCTGCATCTCCTCTCCTCTGTGCCCAGGCTGCTTGGAAAAGGTAATTAATGCGTCTCAGGCGGGTAATTAATTCACGTCGGGTGGGTAATTAATGCAGCTCCGTAGCAGAATCGCCTAAATATTAACGAGGCCTTGTGGCTTGACCTCCCCGGGTCAGCACTGCGGGAGCTTTTGCTCTGCTGAGCCCAGCGCTGGGATTCTGCTCCCAGGCCAGCCAAAAACTCAGCAAAACCCTGGGGAAAAGTGATACCACTGGGGTGATGATCCTACCCCCAGCCACGGTGAGATCACCCCAAAAACGGGGTTTTTTAAAGCCCAAATACCACTGTGGAAATGGGACCTCGCGAGCCTTGATCCGCATTCCCAGTTTGCATCAGGATCCACTAAGGTAATTCCTGTTTTTTCTCTGACAGGAGAAACAACTGCAGGTCACGGTCAAGACCTGGAAAAGAGCCACAGGGGAATTGCTGAAGGACTCTGAGGACAAACAGGCACGGCCATCAGGTGTGTGCGCACCTGGAGCTCCAACTTGTCTCTCTTCTTCCTGGGAGAAGCCTGGCAGGACGGACTTGGCTTTCTGATGCCACCTTGTGTCCGCTGCGGATGTGAGGTGACATTCCAGACCCTGCCGGGCGCTCCTTCTGGCTCAAAAAGATTATTTTCCAACCAAATCCCTCCATTTCGCCACCTCTGGTTCCCGTGGTGTCTTTCTACAGGCTCCTGTTTCTTCCCGGGAGCAGGGACGTGACCCTGTGGATATCAGGGTCCCTGTCCTAATCTGGCCACATTCCGGGGAGGGCTGAAAGTGTTCCTCGAATCCCGGGAAATCTCTTTCAGGAAAGGAAAGGAAATCTTGCGGTTTCTGTGAAGATCAGGTGGGCGAGGTTTGGGCCATTTCCGTGCGTTTCCTCTCATCTCCTCCACTTTTCATTTTTTTTCAGAATTTTCAGAATTTTTTCAGAAATTTCAGAATTTTCTCATGGGGAATTTAATTTCTTCACTTGCACAGTCTGTCTTTTTTTCCACCACTCCTGCCTGATTTTGGGATGTCGATGGCAATAATTTTGGCAGGGTTCTGTCCGTTTTCAGTGCTCCTCGTTTCACCTCTCCGTCCATTAGATTTTAATCGTGACATTTGCACGATTTTCAGAGTTTTTTTTCTGATTAAATTTGATTTTATCGTGTCTCCTTTCCACGGTGTTTGTTCCACTTTCTTCTCCGATTTCGGGATTTCGTTTCCTTTTCCTGAAAGGAAATTTTACCCTTTTAAATTTAATTTAATATTAATTATTATTTAATTATTTAAATATTAATTTGATTATTTTTAATTTATTACAATATCCCAAGGTTTTGTAGAAATATTCCGAGGTTTTTTGATGATATTCTATAAATGTATGACAATATTCCAAGTTTTCAGGGAAATATTCCAAGGTTTTTTGGTGATATTCCATAAACTTATGACAATAGTCCAAGGTTTTCTGACAAGATCCAAGGTTTCATGATCGTATTCCCTGAATTCATGACAATATTCCAGGGGTTTATGATGATATTCCAAGGTTTTATGGAAATATTCCGGGTTTTTTTTCAGGATTTTCCCCCCCTCAGAGCACCCCAGTCCCATCAAAGCTCCCACCCCTCCGGAAAAGCCAAATCCCAAAGAAAAATCCACCAGGGAGAGGAACAAATCCATTTATTGGGAACATTCCTGAGGGAAAACATGGGGAAATTCCACGGGAAAACTCGGGAAAATCCAGCCCAAAAAACGAGGGAAAAATCCAACTGAAAAAGGAGGGGAAAATCTGACCTAAAAGTGGGGAAATTCAGCCCCCCAAAAAAGGGAGAATCCAGAAAAAAAACTTGGGAAAATCCAAACCCCAGAGGGGAAATCCAACCCCAAGAAAAGAGGGAAAATCCAACCCAAAAACTTGGGAAAATCCAACTGCCAAAAAGAGGGAAACCCAACCTAAACTAAGGGAATTCCAACCCAGAAAATCGGGAAAATCCCATCTGGAAAATCGATAAAATCCAAACCCTGAAAAGTGGGAAAACGAGGAAAATCCAACCTTAAAAGAAAAGTAAAATCCAGCCTGGAAAAGAGGGAAAATCCAACCCCAAATCTGGGGAAGTCTGACCTAAAAAAATCGGGAAAATCCGTCCCAAAAATCCAGGAATGGGATGAGCACGACTCCAGCCATTCCACAGAAACAGGAACGGCTCCTCCCAAACCAAACCTGGATCCAGAGCTGCCTCCCAATGGAAATGCGGGAATGTCAGGGCTCAGGAAATCTGGGAATGTCAGGGCTTGGGAAATGAAGGAATGTCAGGGCCTGGGAAATGTGGGAATGTCAGGGTTCTGGAGCCACATCCCACTGGAAATCCAGGAATGCCAGCCTCCAGAGCAGTGTCCCACTGGAAATCCAGGAATTCTGGGGCTCTGGAAATGTGGGAATGTCAGGGCTCTCAAGCCTCATCCCAATGGAAATCCAGGAATTTTGGAGCTCTGGAAATCTGGGAATGCCAAGACTCCAGGAATGTCAGAGCTCCAGAAATTCAGAAGTGTTAGGCTCTGGGAATGTGGGAATGTCAGGACTACAGGAATGTCAGGGCTCCAGAAATTCAGGAGTACCAGGCTCTGGGAATCTGGGAATGCCAGGGCTCCAGGAATGTCAGGGCTCCAGAAATTCAGGAGTACCAGGCTCTGGGAATCTGGGAATGCCAGGGCTCCAGAGCCACATTCCACTTGAAATCTGGGAATGTCAGGGCTCTGAAGCCACATTCTGCTGGAAATCTGGGAATGTCTTCAGGAGTACCAGGCTCTGGGATTGGGAGTGTCAGGGCTCTGGAAATTGGGGAATGTCAGGGCTCTGGGAATCTGGGAATGTCAGGGCTCTGGGAACAGGGGAACGTCAGGGCTCTGGGAATCTGGGAATGTCGGCTCTGGGAATACAGGAACATCAGGTCTCTGGGAATATCGTGTCTCTGGAACTGTGTCCCTCTGGGAACCCAGGACTGCCAGGCTCTGGGAACGCGGGAACGTCAGGCTTTGGAAACCGGGGAATGTCAGGGCTCTGGAGCCACCATCCCACTGGAAAGCCGGGAACGCCGGGACTCCGGGAATGTCACGGCTGGCCTTGCTCCAGCGTCTGCAGGATCCGCGCTGCCGGGGGCCGCTCCCGGGGCTCCCGGGCGGTGCAGACCAGGAACAATTCCCGCACGGATCCCTGGGATGGATCCATGGCCTCCGGGGGCAGCGCCGGCCGCATGCCCAGCGCCGCGTAGTAGGCGTCCTCGTCGAAGGATTCCTCGTCGAAGGAATCCTCTGGAATGGCGGGAGAGCGCGGCCGTCGGCAGCGGATCCCGGGAATCCCGTCCCCATCCCACCCCTGATGGCACTTCCCGACGTTCCCAGAGTGATCCCAGCCCGGCCTTGGACGTTCCCAGGGATCTCTGGGAATTCCAGCCCAGGATTCCAAAATCCCCAGATCCCAACCCTCCGGCAGTGGGAGCCGTTCCATGTCCTGGCATTCCAGGGGCTTTTCCCAAATCCCTCTTCAGCTCTCCTGGATTGGATCCAGCCCCATCCTGACTCCTCTCTGGGAAGGGATTTTGGGATCCAGGGGCTTTACTGGGAATTCAGGGCTCCAAGAAGGGTCTCCCTTCCCTTTTCCATCCCTGAATTCCATAAAAATTCCTTGGGATGGATCCTGAGTGTCCTTGATCCCAGAATCCCGGAATGGTTTGGGATGGGACTCATGGACTTTCGCCGGAATCCCAGAGACACTTCCCACGATCCCAGGGTGATCCAAATCCACCCTTGGACACTGCCAGGGATCCAGGGATTCTCTGGGAATTCCAGCCCAGCCAGGAATCCCTTCCCAAGATCCCCTTTCCCAGTGGGAATTCCATTCCCTGCCTCCCATCCCTCCATCCCTTTATCCCAAATCCTGGAGCCCCTTTCACCTCCTGGATCCTTTCCCGTTCCCATTCCCAGCTCTCCCCTCTCCCATTCCGGGCGGGAATTCCCGACCTTCGGAGCCGGATTCCGGGATGGGCAGGTGGGGGATGCTCAGGGTCAGCATCTCCCACAGGGTGAGGCCGAAGGGGAAAATGTCGGATCTGTCCGAGATGATCCCGCCCTGCTCCAGTGCCTCCGGAGGCTTCCAGGGCTCCGTGCCCACGTAGGAGAGCTCGGGATCGCTCACTGCAACAGGAATGGGGTGGGAATGGATCAGGAATGGGATCGGGATCGCTCACTGCAACGGGAACGGGGTGGGAATGGGATCGGCATCTGTCACTGCAACGGGAATGGGAGCAGGAATGGGATCGGGATTGCTCACCGCAACGGGAATGGGGTGGGAATGGGATTGGGATCGCTCACTGCAACGGGAATGGGATCAGGAAAGGGAATGGGATCGGGATCGCTCACCGCAACGGGAATGGGAGCGGGAATGGGATCGGGATTGCTCACCGCAACGGGAATGGGGTGGGAATGGGATTGGGATCGCTCACTGCAACGGGAATGGGATCACTCACTGCAACAGGAACGTGAGTGGGAATGGGAGTGGGAATGGGAGCGGGATTGCTCAATGCAACAGGAATGGGAACGGGATCAGGATCACTCATTGCAATGGGAACAGGGGCAGGAATGGGAATATGGGAATAGGGGTGGGAATGGAAGCGGGAATGGGACCATGGAGTAGTAATGGGAATGAGATCCCGGAGAGGGAATGGGATTGGGAACGGGGATCCCAGAGGGGAAATGGGATCGAGAATGGGATTGGGAATAGGAGCAGGAACGGGATCCCAGATCCTGGATCAGGGATCACATCCTAGATCCTGGAGCAGGAATGGGATCCTCGACCCCGAGGCGGGGCAGGAATGGGAATTCGGGAATGGGATCACAGAGTGGGAATGGGATCCTGGAGCAGGAATGGGATTGCCGATAGGGAATGGGATCCTGGATCGGGAATGGGATCCCAGGAAAAGGCACATTCCCACAGCAATTCCAGAGCCCCTTTCCCAGAGGAATTTCATCTCCTGGATGGATTCCCAAGCCCTGGAGATCCTTGGTGGAATTCCAGAGCCTTCCTTGTGGATTCCCATTCCCAGAGGAATTCCAGAGACCTGTGGATCCTCCAGATGCCGGTGCCTCCAGCTCCAAAATTCCCAAGAAACTTGATCCATTCCCACCCTCCAGCTCCAGATTCCCAGGAAAACTGACCCATTCCCATATTCCTCCAGGACATTCCAGAGCCTCCAGCTCCAGATTCCCAATAAAATCTGACCCATTCCCAATAAAACCTGATACATTCCCACTCTCTCCAGGAGATTCTGGTGCCTCCAGCTCCACATTCCCAAAAAACCTCATCCATTCCCACCCTCCAGCTCCACATTCCCAATAAAATGGATCCATCCCTACATTCCCCCAGGAGATTCCAGAGCCTGCAGCTGAATATTCCCAAGAAAATGGATCCACTCCCATCCTCTGGCTCCACATTCCCAAAAAACCCTGATTCATTCCCACCCTCCAGTTCTACATTCCCAAGAAAACAGATCCATTCCCACCCTCTGGCTCCACATTCCCAATAAAACGGATCCATCCCCACATTCCCCCAGGAGATTCCGGAGCCTCCATCTGAACATTCCCAAAAAAATCCCAAAGGAGCCGGAGAATTCCCAAGGCTTGGGCCAGGAACCATCCCCGGCTTTTCCCACCTTTGGATCCGCGTCCCTAAAACTTCCCAGATCCTCCCCACGACCCCCGGGATTTTGGGAGGCCCGGAATTCCACGGGATGCGGCATTCCCGGGAATCCCACCTGTCAGGTTCTCATCCAGGGGCAGGGAGACTCCCACGTCGCAGATTTTCACGGACTCGAAGGCGCCGCGGACGACGACGTTGGGGGATTTGATGTCGCCGTGGAGCAGCCGCTGCTCCGTGTGCAGGTACTGGGAGATCCCGGGAAAAAAAAAAGGCGGGAAGAGCCGTCGGATTTGGGAGAATGAAGGGGGGAAAAATTCCGGATCCGGGCGTTGGCTCAGAATCCGCGGATTTTGGGATCTTACGGATCAGCCCGTTACAATCCTGGCACGTGGCGGATCCTTGAGCACTCCCAGGGATTCTCTGGGAATTCCAGCCCGGCTGGGAATTCCTTCCCAAGATCCCACCCCAAGCTCCCCTTTCCAGGGAATTCCCTCCATTCCCAGCTCTCCTGGATTGGATCCAGCCCCACCCCAGCTCCTCTCTGGGAAGGAATTTTGGGATCCAGGGGCTCCACTGGGAATTCAGGATTCCAGGAAGGGTCTCCCTTCCCTTTTCCATCCCTGAATTCCATAAAGATTCAGGAATGGATCCTGAGTGTCCTGGATCCCAGAATCCCGGAATGGTTTGGGATGGGACTCATGGACCTTCAATCCCATCCCATTCCAATCCCACCATCCCAGGGTGCTCCAAATTTCCTTGGACACTCCCAGGGATCCAGGGATTCTCTGGGAATTCCAGCCCAGCCCCTCCCCACTCTCCCAGCTGGGAATTCCTTCCCAAAATCCCACCCCATCCCTATCCCAACCCCTCCAGCAGCTGGAAAGCTGCCCTGGCTCTCCTTTTCCCCAGAATTCCCAGATTTTCCCAGCATTCCCAGTACCTGGAGGCCCCTGGCCATGCTCAGGGCCACGTTCAGGATGGTGGCAGCCGGGAACATTCCCAGTCCCTGCTCCCGGCGCTCCTCGATGAGGTCGTTCAGGGATTTCTCCCCCCCGAATTCCATGGCCAGGCAAAGGCTCCCGTCCGGAGCCTTCGTCAGCGCCCGGTACCCTGGGAATGGGAACGGATCCGTGGGAATGGGATCCATGGGAATGGGAATGGATCCATGGGAATGGGAACAAATCTGTGGGAATGGGAACGGATCCGTGGGAATGGGATCCATGGGAATGGGAACGGATCCATGGGAATGGGAACAAATCTGTGGGAATGGGAACGGATCTGTGGGAATGGATCTGTGAGNATGGGAACGGATCCGTGGGAATGGATCCGTGGGAATGGGAACGGATCCATGGGAATGGATCTGTGAGATCCGTGGGAATGAGATCTGTTGAAATGGGGATGGGATCAGTGGGAATNGGGTTTGGATCATAGGAATGGGAACAGATCCGTGGGAATGGATCTGTGAGATCCGTGGGATTGGGAATGGATCCGTGGGAACTGGATCCGTGGGAATGGGAATGGATCCATGGGAATGGATCTGTGAGATCCGTGGGAATGAGGTCTGTGGGAATGGGATCCATAGGATCTGTTGAAATGGGGATGGGATCGGTGGGAATGAGAATGGATCCGTGGGAATGGGATGGGAATGAGAACAGGGATGGGAATGGGATCTGTGGGAATGGGATCCACGGGAATGGGATGGGAATGGGGGAGCAGCNATTTTCCCAGCATTCCCAGTACCTGGAGGCCCCTGGCCATGCTCAGGGCCACGTTCAGGATGGTGGCAGCCGGGAACATTCCCAGTCCCTGCTCCCGGCGCTCCTCGATGAGGTCGTTCAGGGATTTCTCCCCCCCGAATTCCATGGCCAGGCAAAGGCTCCCGTCCGGAGCCTTCGTCAGCGCCCGGTACCCTGGGAATGGGAACGGATCCGTGGGAATGGGATCCATGGGAATGGGAACGGATCCATGGGAATGGGAACAAATCTGTGGGAATGGGAACGGATCTGTGGGAATGGATCTGTGAGATCCGTGGGAATGAGATCTGTTGAAATGGGGATGGGATCAGTGGGAATGGATCCATGGGATGGGGATCCATGGCATGCAAATGGGACCCATGGGATCTATGGGATGGGAATGAGAACAGGGATGGGAATGGGATCTGTGGGAATGGGATCCACGGGAATGGGATGGGAATGGGGGAGCAGCAACAATCATGGAATGCCTTGGATGGGATTCATG
Organism: Sinosuthora webbiana; assembly: GCA_013397395.1. Classification (NCBI taxonomy): domain Eukaryota; kingdom Metazoa; phylum Chordata; class Aves; order Passeriformes; family Sylviidae; genus Sinosuthora; species Sinosuthora webbiana. The sequence goes on along the minus strand of VXBN01008146.1, from coordinate 2,962 downwards.
GACCTTCAATCCAATCCCGATCCAACCCCGACCCCTCCCACAATCCCAGGGAGCCCCAAATCCATCCCTGGCCACTCCCACCGGAATTCCAGAGGCACTGGCAGGTCTGGAATTCCCTGATCCCAAATCCCCCTCATCACCCTTTGGAACTGGCTCCAACCCCTCCATTCCCAACAAATCCAACCCCATTCCCGTGGATCCCGCCCCTCCATTCCCGCAGGATTCCCACCCACGATGTTGGGATGCCGCAGATTCCGGAGGGTCTTGGCCTCTTCCCGGAGTCTCTGTTGGTAGAGGCTCCGCTGGCTCTGGGAACAGCCGGAATTGATTTTCTTCACAGCCCACGGAGAGCGGGATAATCCCCGCGGAGACCTGGGCGGGAAAAACCACGGGAATGCCCATGGAGAACCGGGAATGGCCGTGGGGGGTTTGTGTGGAATTCTGGAGGGAATCGGGAAAAGGATCCCAACGGGAACGCTCCAAGTTCCTCTGGGGAATTTCCAGGGAAAGGGAAATTTTATCCGGTCCCGTTTCCAGGTGGAGCCGGGGCTGGAATGGAGGAATGGAGCCCAAATCCCTGGGAAAGGGATATCCCAAAATAATAAGAGCCCAAATCCCTGAATTCCAGCCAAGGAAAGGGTTATCCCAAAATATTGGAGCCCAAATCCCTGAATTCCAGCCAAGGGAAGGGTTATCCCAAAGTAATGGAGCTCAAATCCCAGCATTCCCAGGAACAGAGGCCAAATCCCAGAATTCCAGCCAGGGAAAGGGATATCCCAAAATAATGGAGCCCAAATCCCTGAATTCCAGCCAGGGAAAGGGTTATCCCAAAATAACAGAGCCCAAATCCTGGAATTCCATCCAGGGAAAGGGTTATCCCAAAATAATGGAGCCAAAATCCCAGAATTCCTAGGAATGGAGCCCAAATCCATGAATTCCAGCCAAGGAAAAGGTTATCCCAAAATAATGGGAGCCCAAATCCCAAAATTCCAGCTGGGAAAACGATATCCCAAAATAATGGAGCCCAAATCCC
>VXBN01008144.1:108560-136876 GCA_013397395.1 Sinosuthora webbiana | reverse complement strand
CAAGCTTCTATGGCAGACATTTAATTTTTAAATTGTCCTACAGCAATTTCCTTTGTCTGCTTGCAACTATTATCTGCTGGCTGACATGTCCAGCTGTGCCAGTATTTCATAAACTGGCTGCTCTGCAAGAGCAGAAGCAGGGATCTGCACTAAAGTTCTGCTCATGAGAGAAGACCAGCAGGCACACACAGACAAGAAATTTAAGAGGCCATAAAAGAAATCTGCTATAATTCATGAGGGATCTTGTGCAGTCCACCTGCTCTTCCTAGCAATAGCCTAAGGAATGATATGACAACAGCCAACCAACATTAAGACATCAGGAAGTAACTAAGGTCAAGAGGCATCTATGATGGCATCTGTTATTATGATAAACTGTCTAACTAGAATAATCTCACTCAGATAAGTGCGTCTGTGCCATGAAAACTGATCTGACAGCAATCCCAGTTACTGTCAAGAACCTCACCATAAGCCTGTGCGATAAAAAATGTAACTTAGCAGTCAATGTCCTCCCTGCTCCAGAGGTGACCAGTGTAAATCAAGAGCTTACTGTATCACAGATGAGCTGAGTGACTTTAATGAGAAATCTTGTTCTTATGGATTACTGTTCCCCTGCCACATCTTGTCAGCAATTCTTCAGAAAATTATTCTACCATTCCCAATTGCAAGGAAACAGATGGCACATGGAGGGAATCTCTGATGTGCAATGTCTTGGAAAAACAAGAATAAATAAATTAAAGACCAGAGGCCAACACTAAAATTGACTTCTACCAAAATACAGCTTAACTCAGTGTCTTGGGTTTGTGTGTCAAGGTTTTGGTAGCAGTGGCTACCAGTAGCAGAGGCTGCGGGGGTGGCTCCATGAAAACCTGCTAGGAGCTTCTCCCTTGTCTGCTATGCCAGCCAGCTTCAAGATGGACACACTGCTGGTCAAGGCCAAGCCCATCAGCCGTGGTGGTAGCACCCCTGGGATAACTGATTTAAGAAGGAGCAGAAAAACTGCAGCAGCAACTGCAGGCAGAGAGAGGAGGGAAAATATCTGAGAGAAACAACCTTGACACCGAGGGCAGTGGAAAAGGAGGTGGAGGAGATGCTCAAGGTGTCAGAGCTAAGATTCTCCTGCAGCCTGTGGTGACAGGCTGTCCCCCTGTAAGTCTGTGGCGGAGCAGCCCTTGAAGAATCCCAGGTCAGAGCAAGAGGATGTCCAAAGGAGGCTGTGACCCCATAGGAAGCCCATGCTGGAGCAGGTTCCTGGCAGGACCTGTGGCTCCATGGAGAAAGGAGCCCAACCTGGAGCAGGTTTGCTGCTAGGACTTGTGACCCCCATAGAGGTCCCATGCTGGAGCAGGCTGCTCTTGAAGGAGTGTCTAAAATTCAAGGGACTCCATGATGGAGCAGGGGAAGAATGTCAGGAGCCGTCCCCCTGAGAAGGAAGGAGCAGCAGAAACAATGTGTTATGAGTTGACCACAACCCCCATTACCCATCCTCTTCTGCCACTGGGGTAGCAGTAGGTAGAGAATTCAGAGGTGAAATTGACCTCAGTATAAAGGAAGGAATGGGGAAAAGGTGTTATAGGATTCAGGCTTTATTTATCATTATCCTGCTCTGATTTGATTGGTAATCAATTAAAATTATTTCTCCCAGTCATGTCTGTTTTGCCTGTGACAGTAACTGGTGAGTGATCTCTCCCCAGATCTTGACCCATGAGCATTTCACTACATTTTCTGAGGGGAGGATAGAGCAGCTTTGGTGGGTTCCTTGCATCCAGCCTGGGTCAACCTCACCCACTAGGCTACAATCATTTTCTATTTAGAACTAAGATAGGACGGTCATTGTTTGATCCACATTTAGATGATTCCCGCAGTAGCTGCCTAAACAATATATGCTGTTTTCACAACGTGGAACAACATCAATAGAACAATCTACTGTAAGGTATAGAAACAGATGAAATAATATTAACAGGAATAGATGAACTTTCTTGGATTTTTAACTATCTGAACAAATACAAGAGCATTTATATTTCAGTCATAATTTATACATAGCTGTATTGCATATGCATCTATGCATATGAAATCCATCCGTAAGATAATAAATACTCAGTAAAGCATATTCATAACCACTTTTGCTAGTTCAATGAATGCTAAACCTTGAGAAGTAATATAGCATGTTACAAAATGAATATCTGAGTAGCAGTGAATGGATACCAAATGTATTCTTTTTTTTTTCCATGCTTCTCAGCTGTGTAACAGAAGAAAGAAGGGAAAATTTTGCTAAAGGCAAGAGTTATACACAAACTTGCAAATAACATCTTCAGCAACTTACAGCTGGGTAATAAGTAGAGAAATAGCAATTGTTCTTATTGAGGTATTATGGGAAAGTTCAGTTCTTTTGTATAACTACAGAGTGGATTCCTTAGAGAAGTAGTTAGTTCTAACATACTTGGCACAGTTTTAAACAATCATTACTTCTCCAAGCTGCATCAAGAAAAACCTCTGAGTAAAGCATAGATATGTAATGCACGAACATTTTATTAAAGCCATCAAAAATGTGGCATTTTTAGTAAGCTCCTGGAACTTTCTATACTAGTATGCTATTTCTTTGATCAAAAGCACAGTGCTGTAGAAGGAGACTGGATACTGTTAAAGGATAAGTAATAATTCAGAGGATGCCCTAAGAACCTTCACCATTGGCTAATAAATAGCTGGTGTTTGGTTGTTCTGAAAAACTGCACTCTTGTAGATAATGAAAGCAAATCAAGTATTGGTGCAATCTTGCAGACTTTCATTCCCTCTCCAGGGACTGTCTCGGAGCGCATAAAATTGGGATAAATATCTGTGTTTTCCTGATAGAGGTATTTCTCTTAAAGTATTGATGAGACTTTGACACAATGTTGAGTTCCTGCCCCTCTATGCAAGTATCTCAGCAGGTGTGGCCAACAAATTCCAGCTGATGTATCTGTCACAGGAAGAGTTCAGGTTCCCCAGCCAGTGGCAAGAAAAACAAAACAAAAAATACATAACAATTTGAGACACAAAAGCTGAAAACTGGGATACAAAGCGGTATTTGCAGTCTGCCTAAGCAGTGTTCATCTCACTGGCAATTCCAGAAAGGCCAAGAGCCACTAAACCGTCCACGCCACCATGAATTCTCTAGAAAACCCCTGGATCTGCACAGATCATACACTAAAGACAAAGACACAGCTTTTGCTAGAACCTGCCCAGTAGCCTAGCAGTTGTGACTGAGCCTATGAAAGTTTTGATGAGAGCAGACTGTTTTCTCTTCGTAAAAAATGAAGAGCTTTGATGCTACCTTTCATATTTTCATGAGTTTTAAATAAAGTAATTACATCCAGTTTTGTCTTCCATGACACATTCTATTACTTTTCACCTAAACACAGCTCTGCTGACACCTTCAGCACATCAAAAGAAGTTATTCTGGTGGCAGTTAAGATGACAACTGTGTTCTTCTATTTCGTGCTGGCTGCATGGCAGCTGCTATGATGCAAACAACCACTTGTCTTGCAGAGCCTTGCAGAGGATATGACTCAATGCTCTCATACAGGTAGTTTATTAGTCATGACCACAAGACCATGGTTGTATGCTATGATAAGCTCTGACTCCTGCTATTTCTATTATGCCCGTGAGTTTTTGAGGATGATACATGGGAACAGTCAATTGTGAATGAGAACAAGGTGCCCTGTACTGAGATATTATCTGCTGTACTACTGTGCATTTCAGTAGATGGATTTCCAGAAGCAGCTGAGCTTTTCTTTTTTCTGACGTACATAATGTTCATGACTGCAGGTGTCAAAGATCAGTTAATTTGTAACTGAAATAAATATCATATAGTTCCTCTCCTACCTCTATGCTGCTATCAACACTGGTATTTGCCCAAATATATCCCAGAAGGCATACAGATAGGATTAAGTATACCAAGAGGTAGAGAATCCATCACTGTACTCAGTATTTTACTGTATCTGACTCATTTTAATTTTTAAAGTTTGTTTCCAGCTCACCAAGTCATTGATTGTTCTATCTTTCCCCACCAGATCTGGATGAAGATGTGGGATAGCAATAGCTTTGATGTCACTATTGAGCTGTCTTCTACTGCCAAGAGATCTGAGAAGTTTGTTCCCATTTTCCAGGAACTGACTTTTGTTGAAGATTCCTAAGCTTTAATTGATACATTTGTTACCAAGAAATTGCAATGAAAAAGGAAGACCATATTTATGACATAAAAAGTACTAATACCACTATATTTGTATCAGTGAACTGATTCTGCAGAAGCTTAAATTTTCTGCTTGACTTTACCCCAGATCATGGATTAGAAGGTAAGTGCATTAGGCAAGTGCTCATTTAACTCTTCACAGGTTTCAAGCAGATTATGTGTTAGGATCATTTGAACATTGGTCTATAAATTAGATATATAGATTAAACAATTTCTCCTAATGAAAACAAATTAGCTTTACATAAGCAATACACAACCGACATCAATATTTCTTCAGATTTCACTGTAAATTTTCACTCACTCTGAGTGAGCTCAAAAATCTGATGAAGGTTTTTATATAGATATGCAATGCAAACCTGTTATTGTGATTATTTATAGTTGCCTTGAACTGCTTGTTTAGCACATTCAAATACAAGCAGCAGATTTCCCAGAGTTATTTTATATATATATATATATACATACCCACACAATGCAAATAGTCCTGCCATCCTTAGATCAAGACTTACTGACTTTTATAAGAGAAATTGTATGAGCAGAGTCACTACTCAGTGGTTTGAGCTCTTCCTGCCACAGCAAGTCTCTACTATATTGACCCCATGTGAAAAACAGAGAGATTTTTCTAAAGTGGCCTTTTAGACTGGCTGTATATAAACTCTCATGCCCTGATACAGTTCCTAATGGCAATTAGAAACTTGAAGCACCACAGGTCAAGGAGAGTCTTCACCAGAAAGGCAACATTCTTTAAAAAATCAAATAAAGAATCAAAAAATCTCAAATTCAGGTGTTCCGGCTTGAGACAGCAAGGAAGCAAATTAGAGCAGAAAGCCTATATCATTATTATATTATTTATAATGTGATACATTATTGTACCTAAACAATTGTTTACATTACTGTTATCAATAAATCTTGAAGATTTTCCAGATGCACAGCACTGATCTCAGCCGAAAAGGTTACACTTAAAAGATGTGTCACTTAAATTGTTTCCAGAGCAAGCATTATTCTCCAAGGGTTGAACTTGAAGAATACCAAGATATGGTGACAAGCTCTCTTCTAGAGAAGAAACAGCAATAAATATAAATACAAATAGACATGTGTGAGCCAGCTAAAAATAATAAATGATGTTTTATTATGTGGCACATTTTAGGGAAGGTATATTTTCTTTAACATGCCATACTTCATCATCTCAACTGCATTATTTCTACTGCCCTCAAAGATTCAGTGTATAAGGCATTCTCATATCTTCCATTTGTTATCTAAAATTGAAATAATTGTAGATTTTAATATAGTTCAAACCTCTAAATTTCTTCATTTAACAGAACAGAACCAGTTCTATAATTGATCTGTTATCTAAACAATGAACCTTTTAATACTTTCCAGTGTTGATCTGAATGTCAGCCTTAAGGAAATCAATCATACTGGTCCAAGTTTCTTTATGTGTGGAAAACAGTTTTTCAGCTGCAGTAGTTTAACATACAAAATTACAGAAGATATTGTTCAAATGGCAATAAACTGAAAGAACTGGGATATGAGGATGGAGAATGAGATAATGGAATGTTTGGTCGTGTTCTAATCCAAGTTTCTAAAGGTGAGAACATGTTCTACTGAATCTCTCATGACATAATAGTCCCCCAATAATCCATATGAACTTTTCTGTGAAGTTACCACTTTCTAAAATGTAAACCATTCTTTAAGGGATTATCTGAATTATGCTAACATGCTTTTATTCACAGAAATGGAAGATAAAAAGGTATTTGAGAGCTCTGAATAAAATAAATTTCAGCTTTTTAACCTCCCTTTGTATTTCCAGAAGAAGTTACAACAAATTTCTCATCCATTAATTTTTTTCCAAACTAGCCCTTTCAAGGAATGTACAATGGCATAAATTTCAGTGCAATTTTTAAAAATTTTATGATCATCATAAAAAATTTAGCATAACGTAAAACAGAAATAAAGCCATTCAAAAAGCACAAAATTACTTTTTGAGGAAATGTTTCAACGTTTCTGTGTATTTGAATCTGACAAAACAAACACCTGTAATTTTGGAAAATGTTGGTAGCTAAGGAGGAGTGATTGGTGATTGAAAGTTTTTATCCAGACAACATCACACACCTTTACCAGTAACATACTTTGTTGGACCCTGCATTATAGAGCATTCAGCTGGAGCTCTACAATAGAATCAAACATCAAACAACAGCTACATTGCTTAGTCTGGCTAGGAATATTATGTTGGCTTGATAATTAATTAATTCAGTGTTCCCAGGAAAACCTTTAAATTAAGGATCTATGGTAACCTTTCTCCAACAGTCATTGAAGTGCAGAGTCCTGGGACACCAAACAGCCTATGGAAATGATTTTTTTCAACAGCAAATAACCTTGTAAATTCACTTTAACAAAAAAAAAGTTACATTTTTCAGAACTTCCACAGCACATTAAAGACAGTATTCATGGTTCAAAATGTTCTTCACCCTGTGGTCCAGAAATCACTGGCAGACCACAACCTGCCCTTAAGTAGTCTATGAAAAGAAGACAAAAGAAACTATGCATACATATTCTCACATGTGCAAGGAAGCAAGCAAAGAAGCACAGGGAAGAAACAAACATAATAAATATTCACAGTTCAACAGGTTGTGGCCATTATACAGAAGGTTTTCGCGTATGAAGAGAATAACATTATCATTGCACACATTTAAAATACCAGCATCAAAATACCAATGACAAAACAGCCAAGGGGCAGAAAATCACTTTAGTTCCCAAACCCAAAAGACAGTTATTAAGCCATTACATGCTGATTTAATCTCATTTTAATGTCCAATATCCTGCAGATGGCTTTGTACAGGCTTTTCTCCATGTTGCAGGATGAGACTCACCAGGTAATGCCTTCAGTCTCCTTAGTTGTAAATTCTTTATTGGCAGAGCTAACTCAAAAGCTGGTCACTGTAAAATTTGTTTTGAAAAGGGTTCCTAAGCTTTTAAAATCAAAGTCAAGAAATATATTTGCTTCCACTCTTGTTTTATTTCAAAATGCCAGAATACCCTAAATCTACAGTGAGGGGTTCTGTATAGTAATGATGTCTGACTATTTCAAAGGGTAAAGAAAGGTGATATGAAATGCAGCTAAGAGTTACATTTATACAATTGGGAAAGTTCCAGTTTTGGACTTCATTATGCTTTGCACTCCACAGGTCTTCACTCACACCATAAGACATTAAAGGGACTTTTCTGTGGTATGGGATGTGTCCGTCCACCCTGTGTGAATCTGTCATGATATATGACAGTGGCATAAATAGTCCTTCCCTACCTCTTGGAGCTTTGTGCTGAATAACTTCACTGAACCTCGGAATGCTGCTCTTGGCATTCAAATGGCCCTGGAAACCATATCACCCTAAACTGCACTGCTGTGTTTCCTGTGCTGCTTTAGAATGTTTCAAAGGAATCTTTTTATCATTTTGTATCTAATTGAAATGAGACAGGGAGAACTCTAAAGGTTATATCTTGTGTTCTGTTCACAATCCTGACCTCCTTACCTCATTTCCACTATTAATAGACTTGCATTCCTTAAGACAGTAATAAATGAGGCTAGTCTTGTAAGGGGAGTAGTATCTTTTAATAGCTGTACTGGAATAAGGGAAGAAAACAGAGAAGCTTGCAGACCCTAAAGGAGTGGGTTGTGTGCTGAATACTCCTCTGTTTTCTCCTGCTGCAGTATCAGTCTAATAAAAAGATAATATAATGTTACCACTCACAAATTATTCTTCATTTGTATCCCCAGATCATCACAGCTGCAATAAATCTGCTTTAGAAAGGTGACAGTTGAGAAGCCAGTTTAAAATGGAGAACAATGGCTTAATATAGAGATATCTTTATCTTCCAGTTACACTGTGGAGTTAAGTTCCTCTGCCTGATTAAACAAATAAAAGCCTTTCCATAATTCTTTAAATACCAACTAAATCTAGGGAAAAAAAATCATAATTCATATTTTCAGTTGCACCTTTAATTAAAGATGAGTTTTAGCTAGTTTTATCCTAGGGACTTTCCACAGTTCATCTATAGTAATAAATCTTAGTAATGCTATGAAATCAAACCCTTTATATTAAAAGCTCGTAATTTTTTTTTTTTTTCTCAGAGGACAAGATTCACCATAACTGACTTCAGTCATCCACAAATTAGAAAACCTAAACTTACTTCATTGCCTGGACTCCCTGGTAAAAGAACAGACCAACACTTTACAGGGATGACTGACTTGTCTCGATGCCTAAGACAGGCACTCATAACCAAAGGGGCTGAAAGAACCTCTCTTCTCTGACCACACAAAAGCCAAGAAAATCGTGTAGGCTATGGACTAAATGCAAAGGTCTGGTCCCACGTGAGATGCCCTAATATAACCACTGCTGCCCCAGAAGAGCAGCAGCTTGCCTTAGGTCCTGTGTCATACCTGCCAGTCCTATGGCAGCACCTTAGGGCACCTCAAATGGCAAATCAGGTCTCTGTTTAGGCAATCAATTACTGCTACAGATATCTAACTAAAAGCAGCTAAAATTAAATAAAATTTCAGCAACAGGAAAAATTTGTGAACTTAGCAATGTTAAAAGATCTTCAGGTTAATGGTGTAAAGATGAGACAGAGAAAAGCATAGAATGCAATGAAGGTGGTTCCTTCTTTTTCTGCTAGGGCAAAAGGCCTTTTTCCCCTACCACTTCTAGGCTTGAACCTGCCTTTCACGCCAGCACTCCCTACTTGGGATGCTAAGGAAAGAGCTTTCCTTGTTTCAACCTGCTTTAGCCGGGGTCAAACCAAACAGAGTTTGGCCTTTAATTTCACAGGAGGACGACAAAATTTCTGTTTGTGTCCTGCAGCAGTCTTGCTGTCACTGCAAGTGGTTTCAGACACTTTGCATTTGCAAATCCGGGCCCCTCCACCAAAATCAACAGCATGTTTATAATCACATGTAATCAGCTGACGTGAAGCGAATGCACGTGAGATGGCACATTTGCCTCTGCACTTGAAATTGCTGTCAAGGTTTATTTTTAGAGCAGGATTTTGCAAAAAACATAGGATTGTGTACACAGTACACACACAAAAAGCACTCCTGTTGTATAGTAAAAAGTTCACATTTTCTCTGTTCTCTGAAGAATGGGTTGTACATTGCTTTATGTGAGAGCTTCATGGATATACACTTCATGACTGCAGGAAGTTTGGTTCAGAAGAGATTTCATTTCATACTTTGGATACACATCTTGATTAGGTTATTCTGCATCTGCCTCATTTTAGAAGAGGTGTTAAAAACCACTGTCATATTTCCAAATCTGGTTCACACCCTTAGGTATGCTAAGAATTTTAATATGTCTCACATTCTACACTTTACTGTAAGAGTTAACAAATTCTGCACTCAAAATCCATGCTTGTTACTAAGTATGTGATTTGATACTGAAAGAGAGAACTGCTTTATATCATTTTACACAGTATGAGCCATATAATAAGCATTTCAGCCCCAACTGTATCAGAAAAGTCTGCTTTTACTCACTGCAACATGAGTGTTTGAGGGCCCTGGGATTATAATCCCATTTTAAAACCACGTTTATCTGAAAATATATTTCTTTCCTAATATATAAGAATGCATTAAATATAACAGACAGTAAATAAAGCAGATGTTAACCAGGAACACTTGCTTAGAAAATGTGAGATGAGGTAGGATGAGATGATACTATCTGTAAACGTTCAGGCATGCTTGCCCCAGATTAAGTATAGATGTTTTAAAATGCAAGTATTTATTCTAAATAATTTGGTTCTCCTTGATCCTTGACAGATTTACCCGCAGTGCAAACCTTTGATATGCCTCCATATGCTCATTTTAAGTTAGCTTTGCATCTGATGAACAGTACAGACACACTCCATTTGAGTAGCTGGAACATCTAAAATGTGAAAACCCATATTGAGCAGTAACAGGACATGCAAGCCACCCACCAAAGGTTCTGTCCTTTTTGCCAAGAACAAGGAGAGTCTTATTTGAAATAGCTCATGTTACAAGAGAGTCACAGGAAGGCAGAGCACACCAGTTTAGCCAGGCCACATTTTTCCTCCAGAATCACACCTCCCAAGGGGAAATCAGAGCAGATTGTCTTACACCACAACTGTGCTCTAGAAGCAGTAACAACTCCAAACTGACACTGGCAATGCACATATGGGTTGCTATCTGGTCAGCAAATATGTTCAAAGTTAATGCCAATCCATCAAATACCTTCAGGCTCCATTACCCTTTCCTTTTACCCAGCTGCTGTTTACAGACAAAAGGAATCCACTGTTTTGCTGAGCAGATCAAAGTGTAACAGGCTATATATGGCCTGCAGTGGAAGAAAACAGTGTGGCATGTCATACCACTGCACTGACGTAAGGCCATTACAGGCACTGACAGTGACACATTGACTTTTGCACCTACTGCAATATTTTAAGCCTCTTTCCACCATGTCATCAAGTACAGAGTTCAGCCACCAGCAGCCCCAGGCAAAATGTGCCAGTGCCAGCCAAAGAGGACTGGGACACTGTGGGCAACTCTAGACATTGGCTTGTGAGCTGAGGTCTGACTCAGCTCTGCCTGGGCAAGTGACCGACAGGTAAGGATGTGCTACCAAAGAAAACTCAACACACAGCAGGACACAGAAAGGAGAAACAGCAAATTTCAACCAGAGTTTACTGTCGATAGAAACTTGCATAAAATCCTCCCTTTGCTAATGGATTCTTAAAACACATATATTGCATGAGAATTTTTAATTATTCTCTAAAAACCGAAATTTCTCAATTTAGCTAGTTTGGGGTACTGCCAGAGTAGAAAGAGAATTGTGCTCAACTTTCTGTCAGGTTATGTGAGCACAGAGGTGGAGGTGATTTATCCCGTTCCCCACATCCTCATCCTGAAAGCAGAATTCCAACCTCTCTACCAGGCCTTGCAAAACACAGGAGCAGACATGAAAAATCTACTGCTTCATCAACTATTGTCAGTCTCTTTCAGACAAACACAGCCAGCAATATTTGGTTTATGGACTACTTCAAACTCTTTCCTCTAGTCCTCTGGGGTAAACAGCACATCTTTGGAAGACCTGCGGTGGAAATAGAAGTGAAATTTAGAAAATTTGCAGGAGTAAAGAATTGTGACCTACAAAACTTTTTGTCACTGAAGCATTAGGAGGCATCTGGACTGGAGAACCTGGATCCATGCAAAGTAAACTCCATAGAGGTGGATTAACTCCGTTACTGTTTGTAACTCAAAGATGACATGGTAGTCAGAAATAATCATTACACTGCAAAATGGAATTATATTCTTCCTTTCTTAAGGTGTGATGCTAATCACTGAGATACAAGACATTTGCTCCCTTTAGTGTATTTCAGTGCATGAATTATGGAAATGGTTTGTTCACAGTCATGACAAGAAAGTGTAACTGCCTTATACTTCATTTCATTTTCCCTGGCAAGCCCTAAAACCTTGGGTCTCCAGATTTAATGGAACAGTATTTTATTCATCCAGTCCTTTTAATTTTTTTTTCTCCACATCTGACATGTCTTCTTGTCTTTTGAGGCTGGAACAGACTGTCACAATATGAAACTCTCTTTAACAGTTGGACATATTAGTTTTGCAGTGGCAAAAGCACTCAAACCCACTGTCCATAAAGAGAGTACACTGTGTTATTCTTCTGCAATTACACCTGGTCCCTAACTGAACAGCATAAAGAAAAGTATTGCTGGCTTTGGAGAAGCCCAAATATGCATAGAGGAATAGAACACTATCAATGAGGGTGAACCATTATATACAGAACTGACTAGAAATGCCTGAAAGATTTTAAAATACTTTAAACCTACCTGATTTTTTTTTATTTTTTGCATTAGCAGTGAATCCAAGAGGAAGAAAATATTTTTGGTGATTCTATCAGTAAATAGAGACACAATTGCTATCTAATGAGTTTCTCATCAGAAGATTCAGGTTGTTAGGAACTGATCCAGACCACTCCTATGTATTTCTCATGATTCCCTATAGTGTAAGGTACTGTGCTATAATATGGTACTTTGCAACATGCTGGTACTTTCCCAGATTCTGCATTTGCCTTCCATAAACATGATATAACAGGTATCTACGGAAGGACAAGAATGTCAGAAGAGCAAAAAAAAGATGCAATAAAATGTAAGATGGGATGTGAAAAACACACCTCTCAAGGTGAAACAGGCATTACTTGTAGATTTCTATCACTAGAGAATAAAGCTGGGCTAAACCAAGTGACATTGCAAGCTAGTTGGCATACCCCATGCAGAGAAACATTGTTTTATAGACTGGCTCATGATTAATAACACTCCAGGAATTGTACACTCCAGCTGACATGCACAACTCCAGCTTAAAAGATTACCTTTTTATTCCCAGTCATCATTAGAGTAAAAGTTTATGTTAGTCAAGCTAGCAAAAAGGAAAGAGGATTTGTTTTAAGGTAAAAAAAACCTCTTGCACAATGAATGTTTAAGAATGTTTCAGTTTTCTGTATTTGATCTACATGACTGGTTTATAAACTGCTTTTAAAACTGACAAACAAATCTTGTCAGAGAATAATACAACACACCACTAAGCTATAGCAAATGATTTCCCTTAGGGTTTGGCTTTGCCATGTGTCCGGAAAAGACCAAATGAAAACATGTCCTTGCTAAAATAAAGCAGTTTTTCAAAATTCAGCATCCTTTCCATACACAAAGGTTTTATTTTTTGTAGCAAGCCTGTGCTTTCTTCTTGGTTTATGTGCAGCCATATGCTTTCAATAAATGTCAGCAAGAACAGAGCAACTTCACCAGACTCCTCAGAGAGTGTTTCACCTGGCTGTGTAACAGCTGCATTTCCGTGAAAGCTGAGAAGCCCGAGGTTTATGATTAACTATTTAATGTTAGTTACATCATGGGAGAGGCACCTTGTGCAATCTTCTTACATAATTTACTGTACACAGTATTCATTCCAACGTGAGGTATAAGTCATCCATGAGTAAGTCCTGAAGAATTCGAAGAAGCTGTAAGCAATACACAGCAAAGGCTGACAACAATGAGCATTTGTGATTGTTAACGACTTGGTATTAACCTTGACATTTTGGGTTTTCAACTGCTATGTGTAACCATCAGAAACCTCTAGACTGATGTAATCTCTCACATTCCCAAGTTGTAAAATGGGCCTTTCGACCATTTATTTTCCAAACTGCTTTCTTGTTAGTGCTTGCTGCAGAAAATTACTATGAAAGCATTAATATCATTTGATGGCAGAACAATGAATTTCTGACAAAGCTGGTGTTCTGCATAATCATGATCACCATCACTTTATATGTGTGAATGATCTCATTAGACTTATAATTTGTGACTTCTTATTCTCACTCAACTGGGACTAATTTTATCTTACATATGTAAGGTTGCTAATGCATTTGAATGATTGGAGATTTCATTGAAACTAGTAGTTTGCAGTGACATTCCTAATACTGCAGCTACTTCCTAAGCATACCAGCAACAGTCTACACTTCATGAAGTTAATGTATGGGAACAGTAATAGAGGAAGAGAAAAGAAAAACAAAATTTCCCCATTGAGGAGTTGTGTAAGAGGGCCTTTGAATGGAGGGCTGTTTATGAACTGAGGGAGAGTGATCCACACTTGAGGAATATGATTGCAAGACACAAATGTTTGCTATCAGAAATAGAGCCAGTAAATGTACCATTCAGCAAATATGGCCACTGCTAATACAAGTACAAAGCTTTATCAGGCACTTCCTCTGAAAACATTGAAAAATTTTCACATTCTATCCCTCATGTGGAGGACACACTCCTACAGCCACTTCCACTCATAGGCCTGCAAACTTTTTTGCTGCTAGGTTTTCAATACACTTTGAATTACAAATATGAGAGAATTAGGAGCTTTCTTGCTTTATCTCTGCTTACAAAGGTGAATTACACATAACAGTATCATAACTGCATTATATGCCTACTATATATAATATATTAGACATTACACTTCAGCAGAGAAAGGAGATCTTTCAATTTAAAACCTGCAGACAGAATCTAGGTATTACTGCAGTTTCTAAATAGATCTGTTGTACCTTCTTCATCCATGAAGTGCTTAATTCAAACATCTCTTTTTGCACCAAATTTAACAGACCCCAGGGATCCCTTTGGCATCAGGAATCCCGGCTCAATAAAGCAATCAAATGGAATGGAAGAACTGAGTAACTGATCAATTTGTTCTCTGGGATGCTCAAAACATCTTGAAGTCTGCTGAATTTGACTGAGTGATCTCTGTTGTACAGAAGGAATTCTCAGAGGGCATGGAGCTGCCAGAGTAGTTTTTTCACCATCTCCTCCAATGGGCCTCTTTTCTAGCAAGAGGCACAGCTAGGAGCAGGCAGTGTGCACTCCCTGCTGGCACAGATCCCAAGGGCCATGGCTGCTGCCTCATGTGCTGGTGACACTGGGACAGGCACAGCCCTGCAGCCACAGAGTGGAGCTTTCTGCCAGCTGCAGCCAGACTCTGGACTGCCCTGCTGCAATGTCTGTGCAAGCTGCCCAGCAGCCTGTTCTCCTTTACACTCAGTCAATAATAACTGTGGCAGGTGGGATTATCAGGAATGACTTATGGCACAGCCAGAGTACAGGGATGGAAATCAGTACATGCAAAGGTGGCATTGCAGGTGTTTTTTTCCCAGTAAGCTCTGGATTCTCTGTGTATGGATCTATTTTTCCTTTATGTAATTGCTTCAAATGCAGTTTCTTTGGAAGTTGATACATACTGCCGCTACACACTGTGTTTCACAAAACCCAGATTCTGATCTGATAATTTTGCTCAATTTTCCACTGCCTGTTCACTGACCTATGTCTTTCCATATCATTTCTCTTAAAGGCTTAATGCATTTGTGATCTTAAAATATGTCTATTTCTACATAACAATGTAGGTAATGGAACCTCAAATGAATACAGCAGGATATTCCATACAGGCATACAAAGAACACGTGTGTACATATGCAAATGGCAGAACCAGGCAGAGAAGATAAGCCCTAAGAATCACAGCCAGGAATTTGTGATTGTACCAGCATCAAGGGATCACACAGCCAGGCTTTGTGGTAGAGGGACACCATGTGACCACATTCAATGTTCTTCTTTGAAATGGCCCGTTCACTATGGCAGAGGTAGAAAATGGCCATCTTAACTTCTGACAGAATTAGATGCAAGACCTGCATCTCAAAGAAAATACAAGCTAAGTTCTAAGTCTGATATTCATGTTTCCAGTGGATCCCAAAGGCCATATTTTATTGGAGTAGAACTACATTTCCCTTGTTCTGCTCTTGGCCTCAAAGTAATTCACTCTTTTGCACAAAAATGGCCTTTGTGAGTCTGAACAACTACATTTTAGTATCAGTAATTAAGCAAGTGAGGAGAAGGCTACTACAGGGACAAAACATGTATGTGTTCTATACATCTCCAGTGCACCAAAGATATTTAATTAGTTTCATCCATATTAATAATGCTGAGAAAAAATTAAAGTTGATAAGAGATCCCCATAGCCACAAGTGCTTTCTGACCTACTACTGCAAGAGTTCCTCATTATTTTGAACTAGGTTCTTTATGTTACAATTATAACAGATAATGTTATTTCTGTCCAAGCTCACAAAGTATCAAACGTGTAAGAGAGGAAATTACATGCTGTTTTATAGAGTTCCACTTGGAAAAATTTGATTTGGTATGTAAATTCAAGCTTATGGGGTCAACTTGCCATGTTCATTCTGGATTCATAAGCACTGCCTTAGGTTTGGTTAATGTGTTTTTTATTTTAATGTAGAATAGAAAATAATGTAGCAGCTCTGCCTAAGAAAGATTCAAGACTTAAATAGAAATTTATGATAAGGAAATTCCACATGGTGCAATGTGAGGTCATTTGGGCTGAGTAAAGATAACAGGTAGGATTCTGTAGAGTACCTTAATTTTGGGATGTCAAATTTGACACACCATAAAAGCCTGGGGTTTCAAAGGACAAGTGTTTCCACTGTTTTCAGAAAGAAGGTAGCTTGAGTGCCACCAAGAGCCAGTAAATCTTGGAAAAGAAATGCTTTATTCCAAGAAGAAAAATTGTTTATATTTTTCCATTTTGCATTAGACCCTTGAAAACTCTGCCAGCATTTGCAAAGCTTATGTGATTTAATGATTGTATGAGAAGAGGCAGCTGTAAGGAAACTGACAACTATAAAATCTTAAAGTAAATTCTACATAAAATACCTTTATTAGTAGGAAACTTCTGTATTTAGAGGATAGAGGACACTCTTCCTTGCTGTGTCCCTTGAAATAGAGCTTTTCATAAAGCTGCCTTAAAATCATGACATAGCAACAGCTACAGTAGATGTCACAAGACCTACACAGAGGAGAATACTATTATTCCCTTAGTTAGTTTATATGTCCTTTCTGCTGTGCTGCACCCAGTTATTGCGCTCAACTAAATAAAATAAATGTAATCAAAGATGTCCTCTGTGATGGTGCTAAAAAGGTAAATGGTTTACTGGAAGGTGGGGATGGGCAGGGCAGGTTGAGGGGTACAAGCCACCTCTACCATCTTTCTTAGATAAACTGTATTTGCATTTTCCCAATGTCTGGTGTGCAGTGACCTTGGAGCCTGACTGTTCTCACGGTAACTGTGTCAGGTGGGACATCAAATGTACTCAGATGCACTCACTGCTGCAGCAAGATAGAAAGCAAAGGAGAGCATAGGCCATCCTTCACTTTTAAGAGGATAATACACTTCATGATACATCACTTTAGGTCCATGCCTTTATTTTGTACCTCTTACTCCTTGCACAGAACTGTGAAACTGCTTAGGAGTGCATTGTCATCCACAGCTGCCTCATTGTCTCTGTGTCCCACCTTTCCTCAGATTCTAAATCACTCTTGGTATCCCTCCAAAGGCCTATGGAAATACAAAGTTTCCTGCCTCCTATATTAACACTCTCCACTACCTCTTCTCCCTCAGAAAAGACTTTTTCCCAATCAGGTATACATTTGTGAACATAATGGCAAGAATATAAAGTCTGTGCTAACCATTAGGAAGCTGCCAATATGCTGAGAACACTTCAATGAAACAGTAACTGGAAAAGAATGCAAAGGCATTTTCTGTCTCAAAGGTTATGGTTTAAACTAATTTCTTTTATCTACTATACAAAGGTACCTGGGTGGATACCTTTGCTAGAACTGGCCCATTAAACCCAGAGGTCCATGCTGAAAAGAATTTATAAATCTCCCTTAGAATCTTCTTTGGACTATCTAAACATTGGCTTCCTTGTGTATTTATGAACACCAAAATCTTTGATGCATTTCAGCATCTTACTGCAGAAAAAAAAAAATCATGTTTCCTTTCTTGTTATAGTCCCTTGCTTTGCCAGATAGCACAAGATGCATAAAGCAAACACATTTGGCTCTCCTGTGACCATGCAAAGAAACAGTCACTGTTTCATAGGATACAGCCATGGTCCTGGCTCCCTCCCCCTCTGCCTCCCAGCTCAGGAAGAATGGGAACAGTGGGATTCTGGACTGCAGCCCTTTCCCCTGTATTCTTTAACACTTGGGCAAGCACTCAGCACATCCTCATACCTGCCAGAGACCCAGCTGCAGCCAAGAATTAAAGATCAGGTCTTTTTTTTTGTTGCTTTTTTATTTTTTAATGCAATGTTTGAAAACATATTCAAGAGCCTCCTCTTCATCTTTCTCCTCCCTTTTTTTCTCCCCATGACTATCAATTCTTTTGACTGAGTATCATATCACTGGGATTGATTGCACAAGAGTCACCTGAATGCCAGTCACAATGTTTAACCTTCCATTCACCTGCATGCTCTGAGACATATGATCTTCTTCAAACACTCACCCTATGATTTACAGGTCAGGAAAAAGTGAATACTGAGGCAGCAAAGTGCAGGGCTTAAAATGAACTGAAATGAAATGTTTCATATATGCAGGCATTGCTAAACAGTAAAGTCCTTGTTTATGATACACCTTATTTTTCCTTCAACCCACAATGACTTTATCACACTTCATTTATAAACGCTGGGTATAAATTCTCACAAACCCAGTGTATTTCATTTATTCATATTGGTAAATCGTTCCTTAAAGAAGTTGTCCTGCTAAATCTGTTAAGGCTGACACAATGCCTGCAATTGTGCATCAGCTGAAAAAAAAAGCCTTAAGAACAGGCCAGTTTTTCTCCACAGAACATGGACAGGAAAACAGCACCACACATTTCCAGGAAGGCTGCACTGTTCCAGCACCAAAAACAACGTAATTCCATTGGCCAAGACAGCATTTGAACCAATGGCAACTGGAGCCTATGGCAGTACCCTTATTAATACCTAAACTACTTGGCAGGCTGCTGCTGATGCATTCTAAGAGGGGACAGAAGAAAAAAAAAAAAAAAAAAGGCTTTATCCCAGATGCCCAAATCCATTATGCAGAAGAGAAGTAAGACGCAACATATTTCACAGAAGACAAGGTTAGTAAGAAAAGCACTCCTTAATAAAGAATCACTTTTATGGCATGACAATTTGTTTATATGCACATATCTATTCCTACCCAAATATCTTACCATTTCAGCCTATGCCAACTGCTGAGTAAAGTTTAGCCATGGTGCGGACACTATTAGACCCCCGGAAGATGAGAACATGATACTGTATCTTCCTCAGCTCTGCTACTCACAGATCTATTTGGAATCCAAGAGACATAAACTAGACAAAGTGCCCTGGCAGATCCACCAAAGTTCTCACTGACTTTCTCCCTTGGTAGCCTTCTAGTTTCAAAAATTACAATTCTCTTCTCCAGGTGCTGGATACAGCAACTACTGAAGACATTGAGTTTATCAAAGAAACTCATTCCAGACAAAATATCCCCATGCTTCAGAATTTATCAGATTTACACCAATTTGTGCCATGGGGTTTTTCACTTTCATTGCTTTATTCTGCCACTAAAAAGTAGATATGAATCCCTTTTATTCTCACTATCCAGGTAGCAGTGTCTTTGCTTTTACTTCCTGTTGGGATCAAATACCAATGAAAAATTATTAAGAGTGCTTGAAAGCTCAGAAATACAGCCTAAGAACTAAAATATTTTCAGATGAATGCATGTGCTCTGTGAATCAAATTTTGCAGTCACCAATCACAAACTGCCGTTTACTTCTCTAATGGCCCATACTAATACCAAAATACAAATGCCAGGTAGTTCAGAAAGTCAATCACGTCACTCAGGCTACAGGGTTTTTTTGGTTTTTTTGGTTTTTTTTCCTCACAGATCAACTTTGGACTAAAAAAAGATAAATTCATCTATTTTCCACAAAACAAATACCATATTTAAAAATAATCTCGTTTTTAACTATAGATGTTGTCAAACTTCTCCACTTTATTTTCTGTTCTTGGGAGCCACAATATGTAACAGTACAAGTGCTGTGATAAACAGATACAGGACAGATTATCATGTTGTCTTTTAAAAGCAAAAATAGATTCAGGGTTAGAAAGAAGAGAAATTTCTATAGTCTGAAGCACTGACACTGATTTCCTGTTTCTGCCTTATTTGCCAGGCTAGGACCTTGCAACTGATTTGCTACCAGTAACAGGGTTTCTGACCTGCTGATGAGATGGGGAGTCTCAAAATGAGACCCTGCAGAAGTGTTGCTTGTCTGAACCAGGTAGGGAAAGTGCATATCACTGCAAGTTCAAATCCCTTTCCACAGAACTGAATTTTGATGTCCTGTAGACGCTGCTGGCGATTGTAGCATCAGAGATGCCTGGTCCTTAAAGCTTGGAATCTGACTGTGTGTTGAAGATTCACTGACAGCCTTAAAAGCCCTTTGGCTCTGTGAGTCAGTTTTAATTAGGGACATTGGGATAACTGAGGTCTATGCAGATAATTTGTAGCAATTTCTCATAGCAACTGTAGCTCCTGCCATCTAGGATGCATCTGGTAGGATGCTTCTTTTAGGTTGCTCCGTACAGGAAAGATGTGGACATGCTAGAGTGGGTCCAGAAGAGGGCCACAAAAATAATCAGAAGAATAGAACACCTCTCCTATGAGGAAAAGCTGGGGTGGTTGTTGTTGTTTGGTCTGGAGAAGAAATGGATTTGGGGAGACCCTATTGTAGCTTTTAAAAACTTAAAGGGGACTTATAAGAAAAGCGGGAAGAAACATTTTAGTAGGGTTTGTACCATAGGACAAGGGATAATGGTTTTAAACGAAAAGAGGGAAGATTTAGACTACATACAAGGAAGATATTTTTTACAATGAGGTGGTTAAACACTGTCACAGGTGATGGATGCCTCGTCCCTGGAAACATTCACAGTCAGGCTGGACAGAGCTCTGAGCATCCTAATCTATTTGAAGATGTCCCTGCTCACTGCAGGTGGGTTGCAACTTTAAAGGTCCCTTCTAACACAAACTGTTCTATGATTCTATTATTACTTTGCTGTTTCAGCATTTCTGGCCAGATTTAATTCTTTCTTTTCCCCTTTATCTTTTGTCGATTGGTTAGTGGCTCTGTGTACACTTCCAACTGCATTAAATGCTGCACACTTGTGTTGACAGGCACAAACATCCATTTATAGTTTTTATGCCAATGGATTGGGTTAACCCTAAACACTGACAAATGCCAGGGCACAAAGACTGAGTCACACCACAGACAGTGCTCTGCATCTTCAGAAAATGCAAACACAGCCAAGAACTCTTTATGGAAGTTGTCAAGAAGTTTTCAAAACTCACATGCTTCATAATAGACTCCAACTGAATGGGCAAAAAATACTTAGACATTTATCACTACATTTATAGAATTTCCCAAATGGCAAACAAAATAGTTCATAGTTCATGAACTATACAGAAATTCCAATACAATACTTAAGTTCTTTGAAAGATTTACATATGTTCTAAACATGTCATGGACAAAGAAGTATTATCCTGTAAAGGCTTAACCAAACTATCAAGTACTTATAAAGATGTCTATCAACTCTTTATAAACTGGTGAAAGCACCTGCTTAAGAGCAAGTAGTTCAAGTAACAAGTAACAACATTGCCTACACCAACTGGTCAGCTCCTTTCTCAGGTTTCAAGATATCTGGATTTTCCTGAAATATTTCAAACTATGATTCTTCAAACACTCTGGTGTCTTCTGAAAGTTCTAGCAGAAGAGCAATTAATATCTAGGAACAATGATGGATTGCTGACAGTGACTTATCTCGTTAGAGACAATGGAAAAATTTCTTGAGTTTAGGGTCATATGGACTCAGTCTGAAAAGAGTAAGTAATTGGTAAGAAAGCACAGGACATTACCAAAATTTTCTATATCTAGTCAAATTGTCTTCACATTTTTCTTTTTATGAGCTACAGGAGCTGGTTATGTATCCAGAAGAAAACTTTTCTATGGTTATCAAGACACATAGATCTTAAGCCCAAGTGAAGCTCTGTAGATCAAATACTAGTTTGGCATCATTTAATTAACTATTTCTATTAAAATGTAAGTCTGAAAATTTGAAAGCAATAATCACTTTTCCCTTTATTTTTCCCTTATATTTCCAAATTTTCCAAACTTTTTAATAGGTTCATTTAAATGCATCTGGCATATTTTCCATGTCTCTCTGTTGGAAAATGCAGAGAAAGTTTCCTCATGCAGTACACCACAATCTTTAAATGTAGAGGCAATACAGAAATCATAATTCTCTTTCTTGATCCTCTTTAACTCTCCAGTTCCACAAATAATTAAAATCCAGACCATCAGATTCAACATATTGCTAGAACAAAGAAGTCAGAATCTGAATCCAGACACAAGGATTATTTACTGAGACTGCCATTGTAGCAGGTCTCTCTTATTTATAGTGAGACAACTCCAGTCTCCACTAGTGATGCACTGCAAGGTGATTATTCTCAACTTGTCTTAAGGTTTCATAAGCTAACAGCAAAATAAGGATTCCAAGTGCACATGGAGCAAAGGAGAAGTTCTACTCGACACTCAGGTCCTCTGTGGTCTCAGAAGTGGCTTTGTGCTGTGTTGATTTTGGCTTCTAAGGAACCATGGTACTTACAGCCCATAGCAGAAGGTAGCACATAAACCTGAGGTTTGAGTTTGGGCCTTTTTAGCAGCAAAGACTTTTGTTGAAAAGTTTTATATAAGCACCTACATTTTGTTTTAGCTGATAAATGGGAGACAGAACAAAGAAGTGAAAACAGAGAGTAAGCAGATTAAACAGCATGAAAAAATACTACTTACAGTTAAATATCCTTTTATAGATGGCAGCCTTTTACCAGGTCTAGAAAAAGGTGTTCATGTGAGGTTCAAACACTCAACAACGAAGCATATTGGACCAACTTGAGAACTATCAAAATTGCCAATGTTGCCATTTCAGATGTATGTATCCATCAATTGTTGCAGGCATATCATAATCTGAGCCATCAGAAGGCACTGTTTTTCCTGTAGTTATATAGACTGGTTAGTTTTTGGCCCAAGTCTCTTGGTACTGTAAGTGGTATTTGTGAGGATAGAAACAAGGAATTCTTTTGCAGTAACCAGTGTTTCAACTGATGTATAAATCACCACAAAAAGATATGCCTTTTGAGTGTGATGCTTGTGAGAGTCTCCCACACACACTGCACAAGAGGAGTTTGGGCCTAGATGATAAGGATTTGGAGGTGGTGTGCTCATCCTATCTTCCACACTAGTCCAGACTTCAAAATCAGGAGAAGAAACACACAAAACAATTTGAAATTTGAATAGTGCTAAATCTAGGAGGGGAGATAAAATTGTATCTTTTTCTTGGAAACTCATGGTCATCAGAAAAATTTTTGCCAGCAAACAAGTAATTGGATTAAATCCAATGCACATTTTCAGCTGAACAGCATTTAATTCACAATGGGCCTGCTCTCCTTGAGTAATAGCTGATCACAAATGCTTTCCAAGCAGGGTAAAACTGTGCTGTTCCAATTTGGTAGCATTTCACATTTGCTGCATGGTGAAAGGTTATGGTGAAAGGGTGTTGAGAACTAAGCCTACATGGAATCACAAGTCTTAGCTTGTTGTACAGAGGATTTGTTAGGAAAGCAGCTACATTGGTGCAAATCTTCCATTTCTAAGAGCAAACAACCACACACACCATGCAGTGCTGCAATCCATCTGGGTTTCAAGTGGGGATTAAATTCTGCAACTCAGGCTAGACAGAGGAACTGTATAGCCACAAACCCTTGTGTTGCAGGAGAACACACAAATGGAGGGACCTAGCCACTTCCCCTTCCCCACAGCAAATTCATCCATGAGCTCTGTAGTCACAAGTGTAGAAAAAGGATAGGATAGGATAGGACAGGACAGGACAGGACAGGATAGGAATATTTTGGTCTGTTCTTGTTCTGCCTCAGTTTTACATCTGAATGTAAGGATGGATAAGCTTCAGACAGTTTTACACTCTAGATTAGTTCATGATCTCTTTTTCCAGGATCAATTTTGTGTAATTACGAAGTCATACAAGCTTTCCTTGATGAATTTTGTGTTTTACAAAAGACTAGTTTGGTGTGGCTAAACATATTTACTACATTTAATAAAACTGAAAATAAACTAGTGGAAAGGCTTGTCTTTATCCTCCTTTCATGGCATTGTTGTTCTTTCCAGTGTTCTTTGCAGTGTATTCTTCAAAGGCTTGCCCGAGCTGGTTATAAGCCTTTTTATTTAAAAAGAATGAACTGTATTAAGACATGATTTTCAGCAATACTGGATAATCAGGAACTGTCCATCAAAGCAGAGTTAACAAATGTTTATTTTTTAGAACCACTAGAATTCAGGAACTCTGCTGTCACTTCACTCCTGATATTTATGAACCCAAAGCAAGGGCAGATTCAGGTAGATTTTCCAAAACCAGGAATTGATTCCCTCTGCATTACTTTTGTTTAATATAGATTTGACATTTCCACAACCTATTTCTCCTCAGGATAAAATATTTCACTGTTACGACAATCTGCCAGTGAAATCCTTTCTCTGTCACAGTTTCCAAGTCAGCATCTTCACCCAGGCAAACCTTTGCCAGTCTTACGTAGGTTTGTCTAGTATGAACACAATGTGATTCACGGTGATTGCTTCAGTGTTTATAAGATTATTTTTATAACACTCTATAAGGATGAGGTAAAGCTTCACCAGAAGGTTATAGCGTACCTCCTGACATTTTATTTGACTCTTGTTCTGCTCACAACTCTCACTGAACTATGTATAATGTTTTAGGTTTGGACTTGCCAAATCCTCATAGGGAAGAACTAAAACCTCTCACGACTCTGATTTGTTGCATTAAAGCTGTAATAAAGCCTTCTAAGAAAGGCTCTGAAAGCCCTCAGAAAGGCTCCTAACAGGGACTCTGATGTCTCTTACAACAAAGACGCAGCCTTCAAAGCCAGTACAATCTTTGCCATACACAGATGTGGAGAACAGGGGCTCCACCCACCCTAACACCAAATGACAGGGAATAGGAATGGAAGCCAGAGCTGGCCACAGCTTGCTGGAGACTGTGGGCAGAGCCAGAGAATACTCAGCAAGAGAATGCCACTGTCTGAAGCCGCTTCCAGGCCAATGTGGCAGTAAAGGGCTACAGTAGACAGTCATAACCCTAAAACAACAGAGGATAAAACACTAAAAACATCTCAATAAATTGTAGCATAATGAGCCATCGGCTTCCAAGCCTGTCTGGAAAGCCTGGGACTTGCTCATCGCCATGTCCCGTATGACCTCCTGTGTCACCACAGGTCACTTGGCAGAACTGAGCACACGAACACTCCCTGCTCCACCACAGCACAAAGGTCTATGCTCCATTCACTGTCAGTGACTCCTATTGTTTTGAGGCACTGGCTGAAAACAGCTGAGAGGACTTTCAGAAGGCTCACAGTCTACCCCCATCCTATAACACATAGTGAGCGCTGAAGAGTACAAACGCACTTACTATCACAAAGCAGATTTTGCTTCTCAAAATTATCTCTCCCAAATCTTTTATCCTTTATAAACTCAGACATAATGAAAGCCATGAGTCACCTGGAGCTGCTATAGTCAGACTAATGTAACTGCAGCTTGATAATGGTGTAGCAATGAAAAGACTCACAATCATAAACATTTTTGTCACCTCAGTATCTTCTATGAATGAAGAAAAATCACAGTCTTGACATCATGACTGGTATCAGTCTGTCTTACGTCTGGGTTCAAGAGATGTTGTCATAAAAGTTACACAACTATCAGCCAACAATTATTCTTAACAGCAAATTTCATCAATTGTTTTGTCATCCATTCCTGGAAGCCTAGAACTTACATAGCTTCTCCTCATCTATTCCATATGCACTTTGAAGGATAATGGCACTCCATCTCTGCTTACAGATCCAACACCTGTAATTTTCCACAAAAATAAGCACAATATTAAAAGCATAAATTAATTTTTCAAAAATCAATAAGGACTATAAATGAAAGTTGCTGGAAAGAGAGCAAGTATTCTGTGGAGATCATTAGATTTCCATACTATTGCCTTATTAAGGCTGAAATGGAATTATCATACTTTAATAGGCAGATGATTTACTAAATACTTGCCTTTTTTTCCCTGAATTAAACATACAGTCTTAGTATTCAAGACATAATTTTAATGTAATGAAAATATCTACACCCTGTAACTATAGATCAGTGAAAAAACAGGAAATCCTGTCTTTGCTGGCATGAGAAAGTAAGTAAATAAGACTATCCTCAGACTATCAAAGTTTCCTCGCTGATACAGCTGAGAAGATTTCTTGTGTTGAACTCAGTCTGAGATTAAACACAGGAGTTCAATTTCTAAAATTGTCAGTCAAGAACCTTTCAAACAACCTAAATTCATTTTGAAGTGCTGAAGGAAATACATGAAATAGAATCAAGCCATTCAGTGTTCACAAAACACAGGTGATTTAAAGCAAACTATATAACCTGTTGCGTGGGTGGACTTTTATCTCCTGTGGGTTTAGTTAGCAGAGCTAAAAATATTAGCCAATACAAGGTTGGAGGCTGCCCTCTGAATAGATGCAGATGATAACCCTTGTGAGCTCAGCTGTCTGCTCCAATTGCCTTGCAAATGATAGTGTGTTTCCAGCACAAATTACAGGAATTCAGACTGTTTGTTTGCACAGAATGAAATTGCACAACTATACAATTCTGCACGCAAATACTGTGGAAGCACAGTGGATTCCTCATTGGGGGTCTAAATATGAGTTACCAGGACTCTGCACAAATTCTTCCTCAAAAAAATGATCCTTCCAATTCTGGGGAGTAACTACAGCCTAACAATCCTTCTTTGTCCTTGGTACCACATATGCAACAAAGGTCATTATCTTCCAGTCATTTATTCTAAACTTTATATTTAGCCAACAGTTTCTGTCCACTTAATGAGGGGTTCACAATACCAGTGTCATTTATTTTAAAGGCTCAGCTCCTGGAATCCTGTGATCATTCTCCCACATTTCTTTTACAAATATAAAGCACAGGGTGTGCTAGTGTTTGACAGTAGTCTAAAGCTGATTTATGTGCTGAAGGCAGTCTTTCCGTGGCATCACAGAGCTCCACACAGGCTAATTCCTCCTGCTGCACAGTTCAGCATCCTGATACAGCATGCATGTATATTGCACTATTGATACAGTATACAGCAGGTACATTTCAAGCCTTCATGGCTCCACAGGGAAGCACATGAAATAAAAATCATCAAAAGAAGATTCAATGAACCCTGTTTCTCTTACGGTTTTCTTGATATAGGGGCTAGGTTTATTAGTTCTGTGCAGGATGCCTGATCTCTGCCATTCAGATAGGAGAGCAGTTTGGCTGCAAGCCCAGCCTGCCTCTCTACCTAAAATACTGCCAGCTCCTGCTGTCCTTAGGCCCTGTATCTTAGCCCTTCGCCTTTCTGAAGGGCTGTGTTGTCAGAAGCTCCCCGTGACCAACATAAAACATCACTGCCGTGAAGCACTGGCACAAGGGCTGAGTACCTGGCCCCCACACTCCTCCCAAATCCTCCTCAACATCACGGGATGACCCAGGGTGGAAAATTGAGTCCAAGACCCTGAGTAAGCAGAAAATTCCTTTGCCACTAGGCTACTGGGCAGTTCCTCAAATTTACCTAAGCATTTCAGCAATACTTTCTACAACCATTTTACGTGCCTTACAGAGCTGGATTACTTACAGCGTCCAGCTATTGTTCTCTTTAAAGACTCCTGTTGGCATATTATTGATAGGGAGGTCAGACACCCTGAGGACAGTGTAAATGCAAAGCATCCTGGTCGGAAAACAGGCTTAAGGTGGTTTTTTAGCTACGATTCAGCATGAAAATTCTGTGTGGAGAAATTGAGGCGAGCAGTGCGGTGGGATTTACTGGTCAGACTCGTCAGCAATGTTAAACACAGGAGCATTCACAGTTCGGGGAGGCGCACACACCTTGATCCCACTGTCAGGTTACACTTTTCGTCATGCGGATGCTCACACGGAGCAGGGAGGAGGCGGCTAGGGACCCCACCCTCCCGCGCGCGGAGGTGATGCCATTGCGGCCGCTCCCCGCACGGGGCCCCGCAGGATTTCCTGCCTCCGCAGCCCCTCAATTCCTGGAAACGATCTCTCCCGAGGGCAGGAAGGGCGAGCGCTCCGCCGGCGGCAGCCCCGGAGCCCCGTGAGGAGCGCGGCGACCCCCGGCCCCTCAGTGCACGCCGGCGCGCGCGCCCCCCGCGCCCTTCTCCGCGCGCGCTTCTCACCCCCGGCCCCTCAGAGAGCCGCGCGCGCGCGCACTGCCGTAACGGCCGCGGGCAGCACCGCGCGCCGGGGACCGCACCGCCCTCCGCACCCCGCCGAGCGTCACTTGTGTCCTGTCCGCAGCCGGTCCTGCTCCGCGCTCAGGTGAGACGCTGCGGCCCCGGCGGCGGGAGGGCGGGAGGGCGGGTGCGGACGGACAGACGCCGCCGCCGGTCGCTGTGGGGGACCCGGAGGGTGGTCGCTGTGGGTGACCCGGCGGGGCCGGCCGCCGCGGGAAGCTGCGCCCGAGGAAGGAGCGGCGGGGGGGGGGGGGGCCGCCGG
>VXBN01008144.1:93113-108541 GCA_013397395.1 Sinosuthora webbiana | reverse complement strand
GGGCGGGCACCGGCGGGCCGGGGGCGCTCCCCGTGCCGGGGCAGCTCCTGACAAGAGCCCCCGGCTCCTGCCCGCCTCGCCCTGATGTCCCGTTCTCTTCCGCGGTAAGGTCAGAAATGCTGACGGCTCACTTGGGTGTCAGGCGGTCCTGCTGCATCGCTCCTGAGCCGTTCCATACCGTTAGACGTGTTCATTGTTTCTCTGATTCCCCGCGGTGCTGGCAGGGCGCTGGGGTTTTTATCACTACACCTGGCATGACTTTCACTCTCTCTTGCCGAAGGCTTCTTTACAAAATTCATCCTGGCTAACCTCTGTTTGTGAAAACTAAATGGACAAAACTAAAATCTGTTTGTATTTCACTTTCTGGATGTTGGTTGGCACATTTGCCATGGAAATGAAACTTTCTTCTCGTGTAGAATCTCCAGGCACTTTCTGCCTGCACTTTGTTTGAAAAGCAATTTGCTGAATTAACGTAGCATGCACAAAGATAACTTGAGTTGACGTACTAGCAGCATACCATCTATCTCGTGAGCAAAAATGGAATATTCCTGCCCTTAGGTTCCTTTTTAATCTTAAATTATTAATGGTTCTCTGCATTACAAGAATGAAATTTGTAATTGGTACAGAGTGCAAATGCATGTAGAGACCTGGATACAAGAGGAGCTGGTTATAAAGAGGGACGTGCCTCCTAAAAAGACCTATCAGGAGAATGACATTAAAGAGCCCTTTCTCTTCTTCACAGTTGTTGAGAACCTCTGAGGAGAAGCGGTAGGCCATACCTAGCCCAACTCTTTCGCAGCTCTTGGAAAAAAGGAATGAGAAAAGGGAAGAACTTTTCACTACTTGGGGAAGAAAGTAAAGTTTTAGAGTTACTTGCACTTTTGTTTGGCAGCTGTTTAACTGAGTTGTTGGGGGTGCTCCTAAGATAGAGGTAGTGGCAATCATAATGTCTTCTTTTAGAACCTGATTGTCAACTTCACACCAAATGTTGTCATTTGTACTCAGTTAAATGGAAATATTTATATCACAATATAAATATTGTTGTCTGTGTAATCAATAGTGGGAAAAGTTTGTTTTTCTCTGAGAGACCCCAGCAAAAAACATACTTGCCTAAACTGAAATAGAAAGGGCA
The DNA here is from genome assembly GCA_013397395.1 of Sinosuthora webbiana. NCBI lineage: Eukaryota > Metazoa > Chordata > Aves > Passeriformes > Sylviidae > Sinosuthora > Sinosuthora webbiana. The sequence continues at coordinate 107,409 of VXBN01008144.1, read as the reverse complement.
AAACACTTGCATTTGCTATGGATCCAACAACATTAAAGGTTTGGAAATATGTTGAGAAGAAATGTTAGTTTAGGTATCAATGGTAAGTAACATTTCTACTGTCTGTTCAACCATGTAATGTAGGGCAAGTGAGGTGTGTAATAGTAAAGATTACAACAGTGAGCTAAGATTCTGCTCGCTCTTTTACTTAAACTTCTCCCAGTATTTGAACTTTTAAAGGCAAAAGTTTGAAGTGAGACCATATTAAGCAAGTCAGAAACATAAGGCTTGAAAGCAGTTTTCTTCCATGCAGTCCCTCCAAGTTTGTTAAAGAGGTATGGGGCAGATGTACTGTGCCTATGTGGTGTTACAGAAACTGAAACCAATGCACAGAGATGATGGGCTAGTTAAAGGAAACTCGTAAAAAACATGAGAGGATAAAATTCTGCAATATTGTTAGTTTGGTGATAATGATAATAAAAACCCCCCAACGAACCAAACAAAACAGGAGTGGGGCAAATACTGGATCAGCTAAGGCTTATTATGAACAATGCAAAGGTGAAGCTGAGGTGGATTTGAGGGGAAAACTGGGCTGAGTTATTTTGAGTTTTCTGTAGTGTCAGTGTGTAAGAGGAGTGTCTTGTCCATCACAGAAGAGGCTTCTAGAGCAGATTAGACATGACTGTTGGCCACAAGGAGTCATCCAGGGAGCCCAGTGTTCCACCTGGCATCTTCTGTGTTCCTTCTGGGCCTGGTTTGCACTGCAACTGTTTCACTTGCCAACCTGCAGCAGGTGTTCCTGTTCCTCACCTTCCTGCCTATTTAAAAGAAATTCCCCACTTTCACTTTGGAGAATTACACCGTGCAAGTACATCCCTCACTGAATTACTCTGTGTTCCAGCAGGTTGTCGTTTCCCTCAGCCCAGGGTGACCTTGCTGCATGTCCTGCACGCAGTATCATGGTGTGCTTGTTGTTGTGGGTGAGCATTAGTTCAGGTAATGCCTGCCTGGGTGTGGAGCAGATGGGAGAGAGAAGGAAGTGCACTGCCACGGACAGAGCTGATACTTTCTCTGCAGGCACATGGGTCAGAGTCACAGCAAGCCAGCTCTCTGCTCAGCTGTGAGCTCCTCCAGACTCTGGTGAGGAAGGTGCATGTAAGGTTTAGCTGCTCTGTTCTTCTGAGTGCAGGTCATCATCACAGAGAGAGGTCTGCTTACATTACCATGGTATGGAAGATATTTGCATTTAGGAGTTGTAGTAGGGTAGAACAATGCTAATTAAGAACTCAACTGTCTTCAAAACCAGAAAGTGGAAGACTGAGGGGTAAGGGGATGAAGGCCACAAATTTTTATCTGTGAAGTGGAACTTTTAGGCTTATGCCTTAGTAATGATGAAAATCAGGTTTAGCTACATTTCTATCTCCTTACATTCTTCAAACAACTGGTCTGACTTTACAGCATAACAATTAAAAAAATATCTTAGCAAGCAGGAGAGTCTTAATGTGGCCTTTAGTAGGACAGTAATGTAAATGATTAGTGATTGATGACAAAGGATTGTGAATGAGCTTGTGGAAGGGCTTTGCATGTTTGTTTGAGGGTAAGAAGGATCTTGATATATCCTTGGAGGTCACGTCTGTAGATTTTAATGAGGGTGAAGCAGAGAAAGACTGTTAGAAGTGAATGAGATCTCACTGAAGTGAAAACATAGAAAGCTCTGGGTTTATGATCAGATAAACCAGATGGCCTTTTCTTAGTTTGATGTTTTTGAAAAGGGATGTTCTGAAAGAAGCTGCAAGTAACTTCTAACCTGCCATCAGTACTCAGGAAACAAGTAAACAGTTATGAGTGGTACAGTATCACATAATCTATCTACTTAAACAGTTTTAGAGCCCTGAGTACGATAATGTCACTAATTAATAATTTGGGGTGTTGTTTAATTGTGGGTTAAGGCTGTTATTTGTAGGGCTTATGAAGAGAGCTCTATGGGCCTGCCTTGGAGGAAATAAGGGTGAACACAGTAGAAAAGATGGTGAGAAGATTCTCCACAGCCGTAGCTGCATGAAACATGGCAGTTCAGGAAGACTGAAATGTCTTTGCCCCTAAAATGCTTATTGATAAGTAGCAAAGGGAAGGGCAGGACTCCTAGAGGACATAAACATCATGTCTCTAGCTCTAGTGTCAATTCTTTTGGCTTGGCTATTTCACATAGGTGGAATAAAGTGCTACTTCATTTTCTGTTTGTTCTCTCTGTTGTGTTGGGTATCTATGGAGGGTTGTAGTTTCTGTGAGAAATTAGCTTCAGTCCTAAACTCAGTTCTGAAATGATCCTGAAGGTAGAAATGCCCAGGGGGCGACTACTCTGTTCATTTGAAGACTGCATTGCACTGCTGCTATTCAAGCTAGCATGAACCTCTGAAACCTACTTGTGCCACTGAGCATTGCTTTTAGGGCAGCATCTGAGGTGAAATCGGCATCTTCAGTTCCTGGAAAACCTCCACCTTGCTCTTGGATGGGAACCAAGCCACAATAAAGTAGGCATTTACCAAACCCAACAAAGGGCATTTATAATTAATTTCATTTGTAACCAAAGGGGGAAGTAACACAGAATTCCCAGTTCATGTGTCATCAGGCTGTCAGCTCATACTTTAGAGTTTTGTCACCTTCTTGAAGGTAGCCAAAAAAACCCTCCTCAGAGTCTGTTGCCTAAGAGAGAGGAGCTCGTTAATTGGGATACAGCAGTGTTGGGTTCTGATACCTGAGGTGGTTTGGTGTTTTTTAATCTAAATCCACAGAGAAGTTATTCACTAACAAGATTCATTTGACAGAGTTGTGTCAATCTCCAGTTATGCTCAAAAGCACATCAAGCTACCCATGATTTCTTCAGTGCATTGGAGCAAAGAGTGTTTTAGTAGAGACACAGGTTACCTGTTTGAAACTTTAAAACACTGTATTGTTGACCAAGCAGGCCTGCTTTACAATATAAAATGGATCATAAAAGATGTTGCTGTTGCATCTGTTGTAATTTTAGGTTGAAAATACTAAGGTTTATTCTTTTTTTTCTTCTTCTTTCCTCCTTAGGAGTGCCACAGTAAGCGAAAGGCATGAAGTATTTTTAATGAAATTCTGCTTTTGATCAAGCTGCTAAAAATGGATGTGAACATTTTCTCCTGTGAGGTAAGTATTGACAGGGAGAAATAAAAGAAAACCTGACTTGTTTCACTTAGTGTTCCCTGTCACCACTGCTCTTCTGACCAGCAGCTTTTGAGTTATAACATCTGTGTCTTGGCAAACTTTGTACCAAATGTCTTAACTGAAAAGTCCTACAAATAATCATTTGATTTACAGGATTAGTCAGCTTTGTTCTGATATTCCAGCAGATAAATGTATAAAGGCTTGGTGTTGCAGGGTTGGTAATGAGCAGCTTCTGCACAGAGTAGCTTTTGACCCAGTGTCAAGCTTTTTTCCAAGCATCAAAAGAAACGGAAGCTGCTAAGTCTGATTTTCAAGAGTGAATACTTACACAGACTAACTGCAGGTGCAGGAAATGAGTGAGATCCTGGGATGAAGAAAGAGTTTGTACCACAAATATGTAGGTACTTTTCCATGCATCCAGGCAGCTTTCTGAGTTCCTGCTCTGTGCAGCCTAGGGAAAAGTGGGGCTTTTGCCAGCCTGAGTTACAGGTGTATATTTATATTGCTTTTGTCAAGTGCCACATCCAGACCTTCACAGTTCATGCAGTAAGTATGTAAGTTAGTAAAACCACATACATGTCTTTAATTTAGGATTTAATTAGGATTAATTTAGGGAAAATTCAGCTTGTAAGGAACCTCGAGAGATCACAGAGTCAAACCCTTTGCTCAGAATTTGGAATAGTCAATGAAGTTAGGTCATTTTTACCCATTGGCCTTCTCAGTCTGTTATATGTTCAGAGGTATTAACAAAAGATGGATTTATAGCTTGCCATATGTATTAAATGTACATTATAATAGTGCAGATAACATAAAATGCTACTAAAATTTGTCAGAAAGGAGAATGTTTTAATTAAGACAGGATCGCACAGGACTAGTCTGTTTCTCTGAACAAAGGAAACGATAAATCTCTGATGCGTTCATTTGTTGCAATTGCAAATGAAACCTCCACAGGTCAGCTAACACTGACCCAATGACATGTTGCCAGTGTTTTCAAGACGGGTTCCCTGCAAGAATTACCCCTTCCCAGGCATCTCTGGGGACTCTATTTATTTACTTCCTCCTGTAAGCAAAATTGCTTTTTCATAATAAAAGGAAGGGAAGTGAACTCGTTGCTTATCCTGTCTGAAACATGTTACTGAAACATTTCCTCTGAAGTATAAATATTTGTTCATGGGAAAACATAGTGACAATGTGAATAAAAATAAGCATCTTTTCAGGAAGCTTAGGGAGCAATCTCTCCCCTGGGCTCTAAAAGTAAACACAAACCAAGCATCCCTCCTCCCCCCATCATTATGTACTTCCAAGTAGAATATTTTTCATGTGAGCTCTAGGAGTAAATACTTCCACTGTTTTGGCCAGGGAGGATTACACAATGAAGGGGTTAATCTTGCCAGGAGAAAGACATTTTAGCATTCAGAGCCTCACGGGAGGGTCAGTGAAGCGAAGAGATACTTGGTTTACTTTGGATTTATGCTTATCTCAATGTGCTTTGAATTGATCCCTCAAAATTGGTAATTTAATAGCTTTAATAGTTACATTAGTAATTTAATGAGCCCCTTTCAGGACATCATCAAAGACAAACATATACTTTGTGAATAAAAGTAGAAGTAATTTTATAGGTAATGCAGTTCCTGAAAGCCAGTATACAGTATTACACATATGCAAGTTGTGATTGTCATGGTTTAACCCCAGCCAGAAGCTAAGTACCATGTAGTTGCTTGCTTATGTACCCCAGTACATAAGAAGGGAAGGGAATCAGAAAAGAGGTAAAACCCATGGTCTTAGGACTGTTTAATAATTGAAATAAAATATAATAATCACTGGAAATAAAAGGGAAAAGGGAGAGAAAAAAAAACCCCAGAAAAACAAGGGGTGCAGAATGCAGTGGCTCATCATGTGCTGGCTGAGGCCCAGCCCAGCCCTGAGCAGCACTTGGCAGCTCCCAGTCGACTCCACCAGTTTATATATTGGGCATGACCTTTTAGGGTGTGGAATATCCCTTTGGCCAGTTTGGGTTACCTGTCCTTGCCCTGCTCACCCTCAGTTTCTGGTGTCCCTGCTTACTGGCAGAGCTTGAGGTACTGAAACGTCCTCAGTTTTGAGTGAGCACTACCAAGCAACACCTACAACATCAGTGCGTCATCAGCGTTCTCACAGGGAGTCAGAAACACGGCACTGTACCAGCAACGAGGAAGAAAATTAACTCTATTCCAGCTGAAACCAGGACAGTGATGCTATGAATTATTTATTATGCATTGACTGATCTCACCATCAAAAAGTACCTAATGAGGGAAATGGCATGCCCAAGAATCCAAATATCTCTTTTCACCTTTGTTCCCAGTGTCCAGCCTTGCTTCCCAGACTGTTTTAAAATGAATTTCTGAGTAACGTGTACATTTAGCTCATGTAGCTAAATTACAGAACAATATTCTCAGAAACTTCCACACCAGTTCTTGTTGTTTCTCTGATTTGGTTTCACTTCTCTAAGAGAATATATCTGCAGATCTGAAAAAAGCTAACTTGTGGATGGGTGTGTGCTTGAGTCAGAAGGTGCTACATCTCTGGAAGGTGTGTCTTTGTAGAGGTGTTATTTGCTCCTTAATATCCCAGTCATAGCTTATTTGCTTCTGGGCTTCTGTGTCACTTAAGGCATTATGAGACAAGTAGTAGTAAATTTAGCTGTCTGGGTAAAGGAGCTACTGCTCTCTCAGAGATTACTGTCTTCACAGTCAGTGGAATACAATAGCTATGTGTGTGATTGCCTCTACAGAGCAATCTGGCACTTGAATGTAGCTGACAATTCAGAATGGTAAATACAAAGTTCTGGACTGTGCAAAGCCAGCAGAGGGGTGAGCGCTGTGTGTGCAACAGTAACCTTCAGTGGAATTAAATTCATCAGGGGAAATTTTAAATTTTAAAACTGCTTGAGCTAGTTCTTCTCAAACTTATGACTACTTGTGACTAGAGATTAGAAATGTGGGGGACTGCCTTGTGTGGGTGGTTCAGGTGAGAGAGGAAGGGAAGTGTTGCTGTTTGTTGCTTTTGATCTTTGTAATTAAATTTATGTTCTCTAGCACTGTTTATCATGCTGTTGAAATCCATGTTTCTAACTTTATCATGGGATTTCCTGTGCTTTACATAAAGGACAATGACTGTTTTTCACAACACCTATGCAGAATCAGGAACAATTAGTTATAGTTAGGTGGGAAAGGAAGAAAGAAATGATGCAGTTCTGAAATGTCCATTAATTCAGGGAGCTTAAGCATCAAGGTACCCAACATAAGAAATCGAAGCTGAGATATAAAATCAGTGCTGTTACATCAGAATATTCTCTTGGCAGCTGGAATTACCTGTCTCTCACACTTCTGGAATGTCTCTCACACTTCTGGAAGCAAGGGCCTAGCCGCCTCAAAATGAGGATTTGCAGTAACAAAAACATAGTATGGTAACAGTACCTGAGCTTTAGCAGCTTTTTGTTTTCAGCTCCTTTGTCAGTGGTGAAATTTGCTTCTGCATGGGCTCCTAGATGTGCTCAGCATGGGCAGGTGTTCCAGTAATTGTCCTGTGCAACAAATACAGTTTACACTTGAGATGGATGTACATGTTGTGGGGCCTTATGGCTGTCCATGTTTCAGTTCTTGATTTATGGCTATTCAGTAACACTTGAACTTCCTGAATTTGTCACTTCTATTTCAGAGACATCTATTTGACCGTCATGTGAGCTTAGGACAATAATGTGGATTATTGGTCACTAAATACAGAAGAATGTTACATAAAATACTTTCCAGTCTTCTACGAAAAATACCTGTGGGTCAGGCTTTCCTTGACTGTCTCCAGTCTCTTGACTGTCTTGACTGATCCAACTGTCTCCATTGAATTTCTCCAGGGGTGAATTTTGTTCTTTTAATTCTTCTATGTGTTTGCAACAGTGCTCCCCACTGGCAACACTAGAATTAAGGAACTTTTAACGTTTCTCTTACTATAAAGTTACATTAGTCTTTTAGCTGTAGATCTGAATTTCAGTTAGAAGCCTAATGTAAAAAATCGGAATGGTGGAGAAGTGTTTATCTTCTGTAACAGATGCAGTTTGATGACATTTTATTGGCAATTTCTTCTGTAAACAATCCATACCTTTTCCTGCAAAAATATTTTGGGGACAAAGTGTGGGAGGAGTTTATTTCTCTTGAGGATTTTATAATGATACAAAATGCACCCTGCTCCAGCAATTTTGTCAATATGTATGGGAGTAAATAAGATTAATACCTTTGTAGTTCTCTTCTACCTTTACCCAGGAAAATAACTCTTGCCTGACTCAGAAAAGACTGAAAAAAAAATTAAAAATAGAATGCCACATGTCTTGCTACTTTATTGGAAGAGAAAAAAAAACCCCTGCTAGTAGAATTTGTGATGCTTTGGCAATATGACTCTCAAGCAATGAGTGAATGAGAAATTTCAAGGCACTGGGAGATTTTTGAATTTGTTGAAGCTCCTTGAATTCCTGATTAGCTTCAAAACACTGCTGTTGGTTCTAGTTTGTTTATAATTTTACAAAGGTATATTCTGTTCCTGACATATTTAAATGCTGCACTTATAAGGGTAAGTGTAATTGGAAAGTGATGTCTTTTACTCAGTACTTTGCAAATTACACAGTATACTCATACTCCTTTAAGCCCTCTGATTTGTGCCTAATCTGTAGTTCAAACCTGTAACAGTGATATTTTGGCAGGTCCTAGAAGTAGTGTCGTAGGCCCTCTGTGAAAACTGCAAATATGTGCAAGAAGTATGTGATTTCATGGTCGATAGCTTTTGAATGGTAGCATTTAAAAGAACAGAATCCTTCTCGGTAGCTCTTCCTAATAAGTATAATTAGGGAAATCTCATCAAGCAGCCTGTGGTGAAACATGCAAACTGTCTTTATTGCCTGCTTCTTAGGCTTGGAATCATTGGTGTGTGTTTTCTTGTATGGATCACTTGTGTGCGTTCTTCTGCGATTTCTGCAATGACCATTATCCTTCAGCTACACCCAATTTTGCTAGAATTGATAGGAAGTGTTTCAGGGAGTGAAAGATATCCATCAGAACCAACCCTGGTAATATTCTTTCTGCCTGTGGTTTATGATCTTAACTCATTGGGGAAACAAAAAAATGGTAACTAGATTTGTGTAGATGTATTGAAGTAAACCACTAAAATACTTGAGTGGCGTTTGGACAGTAGAAACCTCATGTTGATGGAATCCTGTCTAACACACTGAATTTGTTGGTTTGCAAAAATTCAGGCTTTGCAAGGCAGTCTTTGCTAGTGTGACTAAATCGTGTCAGTAAACTGGTGTAAGGTGGTGGTAAGAGGCACAAGGTCTTACCTTCCTGGAAAAGCTTTCTGTTTCAAAGAATGAGTGGTTCCAAGGTATAAAATACAGAGAATGTAACAGAATTTGAGTTTTGGTCTTCAATTCATAAAATCCCACTGTTGCTACTGTGCAGAATCACACTGTACAAAATAAATGAAGAATTGTGCTGTAATCTTGGGGGAGATTGTAATCCAAGTAAACACACTCTTTGAACAACCTAGTGAAAAAATCGTGAAGTTACAGGTGCTTCATTTATTTCTGTTTTGTTTCAGCTACTTTAAGTTATCATCTTTCTAAGACAGGCATATAGCAACTAATTCTGTGGACTTTTTCTTCTTGAATTACTCCCCGAACTGAAGCCCAGAGAAGTCACTGGAAGCTTCTCCTCAAGTTTCAGAAGGATTTATATCAGGCTCTTAACACCATAACTGGGTCTTTCTTTTGTGTCTAGCTTGCTATGGGACAGCAGAAGAATAAGTTGTAGCTAATAAGGCTGTTTCTCTAAGATCAGTGATGATGAGATTAAGCTGCCTCTGATTCTTCTACTTAATCCTGCTCTGTTCGTTTGACAGCCTATAAAGATCAGAGTATGGCTGGTGGCTGCTGTTCTTGTATATAAGCAGTGATTCAGAGACCCATAACACTAGGCTTTGGCAACTGGGAAAAGGGGGCCAAAATCCACTTTGTTTCTCTTCCCCTCACCACCCCTACCTGATGTTTTCCAGTTCCTGTAACTTGAGATTTGTGTTCAAGAATTGCCCTCATGATCTCTTTATACCACCAACATAAGCAACTCCAAGCAGGGGTGGCACATTCTTGCAGAGAGCTCTATTTGTGTATTGCTCTTGTTGAATTTCTGAAATCTTTGACCAATATTTTAGCTTCTAAAATTTGGTCTACATTTTGCATTCTCCTGTGTATAAATCTACTAGGCTTTTAATAGGTGATTTATGCAATCCTCAAAAGGCAGAAAGAGCATTTATATTGCTTGGAAGAAAAAGGGCTGATGCACTTATGTGTGGTTTTTAAAGCTCAATAGCTTAGATCAAGAGTTAGAAGCAAAGACTGTGTATGTCATTGAAAACCTCCTGTAGTTGTAGTATAAAGAGGTTTCAAGTCTCTTCGAAACTCATTACTTAGAGGAAAGTGAATTTTGACTGATCTACATAGAGGAGAGATGGAGACTGACAGCTTGCCATCAGGTCAGACAGACAGAAAATCTTCCCCAGCTGACTGTTTGCTATGACTCTTATTTCATCCCACAAAGGAGTCCTTTCCATTCCATTAACATCTGATTAGATGGCAGAAACATTTTAAGAAGCTCTGAACAGTTATGCAGATGCCAGCACTATTACTTCCAGATTCATTCCTTTGCCAAACAGCAAAATGACAGAGTCAAGAAGAAATCCTCCTACTAGTCAGTTTTTTCTATTTAGTTTTTGTTTGGAACTGTTTTTTAAGCCAATTAAATCTTTTGTATCCATGTTGTAGTCCTGAGGAGCTAGAAGTGTGGAATATAGCAAATACAAGCTGTTGCAAAATTGCTCCCATTAGAAAAGATTACACATGTGATACAAAACTCTGCCATAGAACCAATTCTTAAAACAGCCTTGTCCTCTCTGGGTTGGGAATGCAGTGAGCCATAACTCTGCCACTTCTTCCCTTGGGAGACTCTTATATAACTGCTCAGCTGTTTCTCTTGCTGTTCTTCTTATTAAGCCAAAATTTTGTTTTGCTTAATTGTATCCTGCTACACCTAACTTGCAAACTGGGACTGTTCAAGTGAATCCACTCCCTTTTAAGACCAGACCCCACAGTCTGTAGAAAAGATGGGTAGCAGCAAAGGCAGTTTCTTAGAGTTTAAGGGGCCATCAGAGAGACTGTGACAGCACAAGTGAACAGGCTGGGACATACCTGGCTCAGCTGAGCACCCTTCCAGCAGCGAGGGACAGTCACGTCCGGGGCTGCCTGAGGCTGAGTGCTGCGAGGAGGGCGAGGGCAGGGGTTATTCCCTTGTGAGGCGGCCTCAGAGAAACTGTGCTCAGTTTCAGGCTTTGCAGTTCCAAACAGAGATTGGCCAACTGAACACAGGGCAATCAAGGGCCACTAATACTGTGGGGAAACTGAAATATGAGATATACACAGAGACACGGAGGGAGCCGCTTATCTGGCCTGGAGAAGAGAAGGTTAAGAGGGCATCTGATAACTACCTCAGGTACTCACAAGGGCTTATGGGGAAACCAGATCTCACAGTTGTGCAACGAAAGGACAAAAGGCAGCAGTCACAAATAGCAGCCAGGCAGGTGTAAAGAAAAAATTTTCTCACTGATTGTAGAAAAAACCATTTTCATAGTGGGTGGCTAAGCAATGGAACACGTGGATTGGAGATTCTGGACTGACTGTCCTTAACCAGATCAAGCTTTGAAGTTAGCTGTGCATTGAGGAGGAAGTTGGACTAGATGACCTCTGGAGGACTCTTCTTACCTAAATTGATATTCTGTTTTGGAGTGACGTGGAGAAAATCAGGGTCTTGTAATTAATAAGATTAAATATGGAAGAAGAGAAATGCAAAAGCCAATAACCTACACATAATTAGTCTGAAAACTAAAGCTTTGTCAAAATATAACCCTCTGAAAAAAATGTAGATATTTAATTTTTATTCCAAATTATAGGTATTGGCATTTTCCTTCTGTAGATGGCTTCTTACCTGTTTACTCAGCTGTTCAAAATGTATACCGATATTAAGCCTTCTATATCCCTTTTCTAGTGACAAAGAATGGGGAAACATAATTCATAAGGCAAACCACTGGTGCTATATATGATTCACAGAATGCTCTAATAAAATCTGGTGCACTACGGGCTTCTTAACTGATGATGGTCTTGCACTATATTTAGGATTCAATGAAGAACTGGGAGAAAACCTAACAAATAAATGCATTGGTGGTGTGTGATGAACACAGTGAAGGTATCATTGTGTATCACACACAGCTCCATCTCTGAGAATTAAGACAAATGTGGGATTGTAGGAAAAGGGGTGCAACTGGCCGAATCAATTTGCATAGCTGGCTGAGAGTAGTTGTTGATGTCACTGAATAGAGACACCTTACGTCAAATGCCAACCAAAGAGAACAGACTGGGTACAATGTACAATAGTTTTGAAAAGAAAGCTAATTAGGAATGCATGAGCATTTGGCAAGGGTGCATTGCAGCCCTGAATGCAAACCTTTTAATAAGGTTTGCATTAAAAATTGTATTGACAGGAAATGAGTTGAATTTTATTTCAACGTTTATAGAATATATTCTTACATAATTTTATTCAAGGCATTTGTTCTCTTTATGAATTTTTTATGGATAAAATCTAAAGAAATATATCCTAATCTGTTACAAAAGTAGTTAGAAATTATTTTGATCTACCCACATCATTAAAGTCTCTAAGTCTAATTGTGGGGGAAAAGTAGACTTCTATGACAGGAGCTGGGTAATTCTGGTATTTTAATTCACATGTTTCCAGTTGGCTTAGACTACATATACCACGTACAATTGAGTGCATGGTGAAGTCTGTAACTGAAGTACCACGTTTCCTGATTTTGGTTGTACAACACTCACTCATGTTCACTTTGTATTGTTGAATTTGTTGAATATTGTTGAAAGCAAATTTCATGAACTGTAGAGAGCACCTTCTGTCCCTGTGAAGTTGCCTTATGCAATGTGGACCCTATACAGGAAAATTTACCTTATTTTATTTTACTTAATTTCTTGGGCCTTTAAATTATTTCCACTAACATTCTTTAATCTAAACATGCTCCTAAAGTCTTCTAATATGAAAGGCCCCTGCATTCAAGGATAAAGGAGAGAGAAAAACTCTAGGATGTCCTGTACTCTTTGGCCTCAGGTTTGGACAGTCCCAGGCAGTCTCTGCAAATGTCAGACCTGCCCTCTTTTAGTGAACAAGTTCAGTTCTGTAACTGTCCCTGCTGAGTGTTGATGGTGTAGCTTGTCATAGGAAACTGCATTCGTGCTTGGGTGCTACTACCTAAATCAGAAGGGAAATAATCTCAGTTGTCCTGACCTAAAAGCTTGAGTAGGTCCTCAGAGGGAGTGAAGAGCCACGTCACTACATTTTTAAATTTTCTTTTCAAGCAGACCGTACCTAGACCTCTACAGGGAAGAGCCTCTTGCTTCCACTTAGCCCTTGGGTCTGGGATGTAGACTTTCTCAGAGTGATGATAAACAGAAATGTAAAATCTAAAGCCCAGAGTTACCATGCTTAGACTATCAATCCTCTGCAGATGCAGCAGACTTAGATTGTGATAGGATGGTGAGAAGCATAGGCTCCCCTTCCAGAAGAGTTTGTCAAAGAAGCTAAACCAAGTGCTTGTAGTCCCTTCCTCCTGTGCTTCCTGTTATCCTTGACTGGTATTTTTTCAACCTGTCTCCTCCTGAGCCTTTCTCTGGTGTCTCAGAAGTGCAGAGGAAGGAAGGGCCTGAGGGCACTGAGCTTCAGCATTTCTGAGCTGGTAGAAAGTTTCTTAAGGAGTTCTGCTAACACTGCATGTTGGAGCAGCCTCTGGAATTAAATTGACTCTCAAGATCCAGGAGTCAAAAGGTTATTTGTAAACTCACTTACAGTCTATGCACAAGTGATGCTCTCTCCTGATGTTTTTTTAATCATCTGAGAAATATAGTCTCAAAATCAAAAGGTTAGTTTAGCCCCAGAGTAAAAAATAATACATTGGAGCATATGGGGATGTGAATTTACATTTGTGCTTTCAAATGCATTCTGTAATTTAGCAAAACTAAGATAATTCTAAGTAGAATTCTCCATGGGAGTTAATGCATTTTTAAATTATTATTTTAGTCTTTTTTTATCCAGTTGTTCTCTCAGTTGTGAGATAGTGTTTAAAGCACATAACTGAGCTGCAGTGACAGAGCTCACTTGGCAGCCCATAAACATGTTTTGGAAAGCTGTATCGACTTGGCAAAAGCAGACTGTAGTTAAATGCTGCCATGGTCCAATGCCATGTCCTTTAGGATTGCTTGCAAAGACAGAGCTTATTCCCTTCTTCCTTTCCCTCTAGCTGTTATTCCTCCCTGAAAATGAACAAATGAAAATGAAAAATCCAAGCTGGCTACCTGGAATAGTTAAACATCCAAATGAGTAAAACTTTACCATTTGTGGATTTTTAATGTTTATGCAAAGTCAGTGGGAATAGTTGTGGTTTATTACTGTGCTTTCTTGTACCAAAGCCTAGAAACTGTCAGTTGCTCTACACCCTATTAGAGATGCATTCCAACCACTTTTCCATGTGTCACTCAAGTTTATGGTCAAAACTCAACTGTTTGTTTAAAAAGTTTGGGAAAATATAAATATGCTTCCATACAGGATTATGTATCAGAGAACAGAGAACTTCTGGCTGTCCTGGGGTTTTACTTTATACTTTGCTGGAAAAGCTGCAATCTGAATTATGTAAGAAGTGTTACATTTGTGGTGGGAAAGCACTGAATGGTAAAAATTGCAGTAGATGGTCATTAAAATGGAAATGAATATAGAAGCATGTACCTATTTCCACAGCAGCAGAAGCCTTTATCACCCTTTGATGAAACAGGAAAGAGGAGAGAAACTTGAGACCTTTTCTTTATCCCCATAAAAAGCAGCTCTCTCTTTTTCCACTTTTAACCACCTGACTAATCTTTGTCATTGCTGTATTCTGCTAAATTTACTATTGTGCACTAAAAATAACTCTTTCTTCCTGTCCTCTTTCCCCCCCCCCCCCCCCC